>OZ016501.1:14053035-14158535 GCA_963966595.1 Physocephala rufipes
GATTTTATTATGATCACTCTTCTTAAGCAATGCTTTCTTTTACTCATTTTACGGTCCTGTGATCTATCGGTTATATTGCAGATATTTGCATTGTATAAATGGTCACTTTCAATCTACTATATCTCACGTTTATTACACTTTGTTTCTAGTAGGGTAGGTTATTTCTTATTCGCACACTTGTGTATATGTAATGGCGTCTGAAATTATGAATTTGCTTAGATTTCTTAAAATATTTTAAATATGAACCATAATGGGAAACTGATTTTGTATATACCTTAAACACAATACAAATATTTCATTCATGAACAAATAAAAACACGATATCAAATCTATACAAAATTGCACTAATTCTGTGAAATTAAATTATTCTCTTTATCCTTTGCTCTGCTAACTGGCGATTTCTTCGTTCGATCATTTTTGCCATAAATTATGTCGGCAAAAAGCCCAACAAAAACTAATGTAGCACCAACCCACTGACGGGCAGTCAACACATTTCCAAATAACAATACCGAAAACAAAACCGTAAAGAACTTCCGCGTCGTGGTAACAATCGAACAGGCCAGAGGACCAAAATTTGCGACCATTAAGAAGATGAAGAGCTGTCCGATGGCACCACACAAGGCCAGCATAGCCAAATGACCCCACAGTTGGGAATGATGCTTCGCGAAATTCAAAAAGTCCTTGCCTTCACCTTCAAAACCGACATTTTATGACCAAGTAAGGTAAAGGTGGTACACTATTTACCAGTTACAATCATTAACAAGCCCAAAATAAGAGAACTCCAGAAATTCATGGCCATCATCATCTGTTGTCCCGTCGGTGAAGTAGATGAACGCATACGTTCTTGTACTGCCCCCGTTAAGCCATCCATTGATAGACTTAAGAAGAGGAGCAACTCACCGAGACCTACGCTCTCAGAGCCTGCATTATTTACTGTACCCTCTTTGTACATGAACAGTATAACGCCCATGACAATAATCAGGACACATGCGGAACGAACCAACGAGTAAGATTTGCGGCCTAACAACACTCCCAACACCATCACTGGAATGGGTTTAGCCGATTTGCCTACTACCTGTGTCGGATAGGGCACCCAACGAAGTGCCATATTTGATGAAACCATAGCTAATAAATACGTAAATGCACTAACGGCGTAATAACCATAGTGCGTTTTGTCCTCTTTCGCAGAGTGCACTGACAACATACCTAAAAAGTAACTAAGTTGACTCTATTTACTTCATCAAAGTAACGAATCCACTCACCTTTAGCAAACACGAAATTGCAAAAGCATTGGACCCATACAAGAGCCAATGCATAGGTAAAACGTTGTCCGATAGTACCGTCTTCATTTTTGGTGTCACCATATCGGCCACGTGTGATTTTTTCTTGGACAACGCCGTAAAGGAAGTAACACAAAAATATACTTCCAGCGTATATAAAAAAACGACTTTTCTCCGGAATTATCATTTGTCCGATTTAAAGGAAGTTTCCTACAAATTTTATAATTTGCGACAAAATAAATTTGAAAACATGCGAGTTTCGTTCGCGTACAATTTGGTGCTTTATCGCTACAATTTGCATGGGAAAAGAGTCACCTATAATTACCTCCGCTATAAAGGAAAGAATGAGACACGAAACTATTTTCTCCTCGAAAAATTGTCACAGAAAGCCTTAAAACCACGCAACTACCAGAGATAATTTATATCTGATATACGTGGACTTTTAGCATATTGTTGTTATTGATTGCTTTCATCAACTTTCCAGAAAAAACAACATATTTCACCGCGCATAAACAAAAGTGGTGTGATTTCTGTAGCGATTGTAACCAGAGACAAAGAGATAGGAAACTCTCAATTCACCACACGGAAAAGTGTTTTGACGTCTATTATTTATGCATTGCTTACATCACGTACGCTATCGTGCACTTGTGCATTATGTTGTTATTGTTTTCTTTCATCTAGTTTCCAGAAAAAAACAACAACCTGTCACACCCCGCATAAACAAAAGTGTTGTGATTTCTGCAACGATTGTAACGGGGACTCATAGAGCAGTACAGGCCTCAAATCAGTACCAAATATTGTGTTTTAAAAGCTTGAGAGAATAAAAACAATATCCAGTTTCCACAAAATTATCTCCCCATTTAACGTTGAACTATTTTTTAACAATCACGGTAGAGTAAATGTTGTGAAAAAATTAATTATGCTAAACCATATTCACTAAAACTTTGACGCTTAAAATCATAAGCACCTTCTACTTAATAGCTTGAACACATAGAAATTACTGTTTCTGCCGGCAATAGCAGAAATGTCAAAATTTACATTGGCTCTTATGGGAAGTGAGAAAAAAATAATTTCTGTCGGGCAGTAAAAGCAGTTTCTGCCAGGTAATAGATTGAAAATTTCTAATTTTACTGCCGTCTGCTACCCTTGTTCTTCTTATCGTGGTTTTGTTTTTGTTTCTTATTTGAACAGTATGAACGGAATATTTTACACAAGCTTCTTGTTTACATTTTGCAAAGCATTTTGACATTTACTGCCTTCTGTCCGAGAAGTCTATGTGTTCAATAATGAAATGCTGTTACTGCCGGCAGAAACAGTAATTTCTATGTGTTCAAGCTATAAAGCCCATGTTTTTTATTGTTGTTGACGTGAGTACACGTTTACTAGGCAATAAGTACCAAATTCCAGCTAAATTTGTACCATTCTGTGATTGTGTATAGCAAATGTATGTATATAGCAAATGTATGTAAATTAGTGCGAAGTGTCCTATCTCTTTATCTCTATCTCTGAGGGAGAGGTCGGAACTACTCGGATATGTTTAGTGGGAACTATTACAAACATCTCCGGGGTCGGAGACATGTCCAGGAGCTATACATGTCCGCAACTACACAACTCTAGTATAATATTTTATTTATCAAATGATTAAATAATAATAATCTTTATCTCTATCTCTGAGGGAGAGGTCGGAACTACTCGGATATGTTTAGTGGGAACTATTACAAACATCTCCGTACATTGCAGAAATCACACCACTTTTGTTTATGGGCTGTGAAACATGTTATTGTTTTTTCTGGAAACTGAATGAAAGCAAACAATAACAACAATATGACACAAATTCACGAATAGTGTACGTGATGTAAACAATGCATAAAAAACAGACGTCAAATCACTTTATCGCGTGGTGAATTAGGAGTTTCCTATCTCTATATATCTGGTTACGAACATTAGAGATTATTTTTATGGATTGCGCATTGCGCAAACGTTTTGCCGTTCTTTTGAAACTTTTAAATGTTATTAACTTAATCGGCCTCAAATGAAGAAAAGTTTATAACTTTCTTATGAAGTCCCAACCGTGAAACATCAATAGTAGAACGATGACCACCCCTCTGGTAATGAATATAATAGCAGTGTCCATAAATACCGCTAAACGTGCCGGTTGCATTATACGAGATGTCATGCAAAAAGGTAACTTGAATATTGTTGAAAAGGTGGGTAGAAAGCTCCGATACTCTATGATCTGTTAAAACAGGCATAAAGGTTTATTTTGTCAGGGAAAAAATGATTTGCAAACTGAAGCCGATCGTTCAGCACAGCGATGTATCATTGCTTCACTGGGACGACAATTTCCGGCAGTTACAATAATCGGTGAAGAAGGAAGTTCAAATTTGAATGTACCTTCAGACTGGTTGGTTACTGAAGGAGACACAGATTTCCTTAAAAAGACTTGTCCATTTGAGCTAAGAAATGTTGAACAGGAGGAAATTATTATTTGGGTTGATCCGCTAGATGGTACTTCAGAGTACGCACAAGGTAGGCAAGCCTTCCCTTTCTAGAATATACTCAAGTTCGTCCCTGTTAATTTAAAAAATAACTTTCCAAGGTTTTTTGGATCACGTAACAGTTTTAATTGGTGTGGCAGTTAAGGATTCTGCTATTGGTGGAGTAATTCATCAACCCTTCTATAAGCATTCAAGTGGTGAACAAGGAAGAACAATTTGGGGATTAAAAGGCTTAGGAACGAGTGGAATTCAGCATTGTTTGGCACCTCGAGATAAATTTATCGTCACTACTACTAGATCCCATTCCAATGAAATTGTACAAGCTGCTTTGGATGCCCTTTCACCCGCAGAAGTAACTAAAGTAGGTGGAGCGGGTTACAAAGTGCTACAGCTTTTGGAAGGCAAAGCTCACGCCTATGTGTTTGCCAGCGCAGGCTGTAAGAAGTGGGACACCTGCGCACCGGAGGCAGTATTAGAGGCTCAAGGTGGTGTCCTGACGGATATAATTGGCCAACATTATTCTTATAATGCAGATGTTGAGCTCACAAATTCAAGAGGTGTACTTGCTACTATGGAGAACGTACTACATAAGGAAATTGTTAAAAAAATGCCCAAAGGGGTCATTGATGCTTTAATAAGAAAATAAAATGGTTTAAAATTAATAGTACGATATAAAAACGAGGGACATGATGATACCTCGTTCGTCGTGTCCAGACACTGGTGTAACCTTTACAGATAGATTCTTTACTTAATGCTTATTCGTAGAATGCTTTGGTCAACTAATTTTGAAAATTTATCGGACAGTTCAAAAGCTATCGGCAATATTAGTTCAAATTAATAATAAAACTTGATTGAAAGATTAAATTTAATGAAATAACTTATTTCATGTGGAAAAAACAAAGCACAGGAAATGTGTATATGAAATTTTTGGTTTTGGAACAAATTCGGGATAGGCGTACTAGGCCTATTTTTAAAAAGACAATTTTACCATTATTTTTCACTCAGAAACGTAATGAACTACAAATTTTGGAGGGAGGAAGACCACCATTTTGGATTTAGAAGCACCCAAACATTCATTAAGTAACATAATATCTCTGTAACCGATAGAGATATGCCAGCAGATATACCATTTCGAAAGTATTTTTGCTATTGCCTACAATTCATACAATGTACCTTTTTGTCGATATCATTACCTTACATACATCCTTTGTATACATAAATATTAACATACATAAATATTTCTCTAGTAAACGAATACATTAAGGTACCATTTACTCTTTTTAAAAAGACATCTTATAAAGTTCTTTATCTTTCAAACAATATACCGCATGATATACTAGAAAAGGTCCGCGAACTATATCGCATGATAAGCTGGAAGAGGTAGGATTTGTTCTAACCCCCTACATCTCGAATTTATTGGTACTCTGTGTTGTTTTAAATTACAACAACATTAAAATTGTTCTCCGCTAACATATTATTTAGAAGTTATAGGTATTAAACTATAGAATACTCGATTTAATATCCATGATAAAATCAAGTGTCTGCGTAAAAGTCGTTTTACGTAAGCGGGATTTGGCCGCGTCAATGATCATAACCCCCAACCAGTAGAGTACTCACCACAAAATGAAGTACTTGAATAAAAGTCTTATATATAGACGGACTTCGGCCGCGGTAAGGATCATAACCATATCCAACAAAATAACCACAATAAAATAAAGGTCTTGCATATCGAATCATAGAATGATACAAATTTAACTGGAATTTGGTACTTATTTCTTAGGCAACGCATACTCGCGTCAACAGCAATTAAAAAACATGGGCTTCGAATAGAGAGTGCTTTGGCTTTAAGCGTCAATGGTTTGGTGAATGTGTTTGAGCCTTCGGATGATTTTTATGAATTTTTTCACCAAATTTATTTCGTGATTGTTACAAAATAATTCAACCATGAATAGGGAATAATTGTGTGGAAAAATTATTCTCAAAATTGTTTTTGCATTCCCTTACTTTTAACCTAGACCCGTGAAGCAGTTTCCGAATTAACTGACTCTATGGGACGGAGAAGCGGATCTTCACACTCCGATATCGTAAAATTGCACACGATGTATTGCAGCGATAGTGAGTTAAAATGCTGAATAGGAAAAGTTGTAAGACAATAACTTATACTAAAGATAAATAATTAAATTGAAATATTTCATATTTTGAATTCAATATTGCAGAATAAAATGATTAATTAAAATCAATATTATTTACATTGTTTATAGATAGATAGAAGGAAATATTTAAGACTGTCTGAAATGAACATTTGAGACAAAATTATAGATTTTGAAAATTCAAATGGAAACGTGCAAGCTAATCGGCCGATTCTGGTGCTGATTTTAATTGTGAAATAGTTGTTATCCTCTGCTGTGTCCTGAGCTTTTTGTCTGTTTTTATGAAGCTATTATTAAAAATTAAGAACGTAAGTAATTTAAAACTTATTGCGAAAGCCATTTGGGAGAAGAGTTTGGACCTGCTGCAAACTTTCGCTTGCTTAAACGTCTTTAAATGATTTTCTTTTGAAACGCTTCGGAATTAATGCGCAAGAAAACATTCATAAAACTAAAATCTGAAGCTAATGGAAAACGTTTAACACACGAAGACTTATTTACAACTCCTAAACAGTGATAGGCAATCGTCCTATCGCCTGCATTTGTAGGCTCAGTAAATGAAAGTTTACACTTCAAAATAATGTTTGAAGGATATGCGATAGTTTGACTTACCTTTGATCAAAAACTTATGGCTACAGAAGATGCCTATAAAACAGAAATTACCTTCTTATTACATAAATGAATATAAACATTGTAAATTTTATCAACGACTATATCTCAAAAATTCCCGTTATCCATACAATAATTATTTGGTCATTCCTTGTTTCCTAGTTTATTATTTTTGATGAAAAAAATTTGATTATTTCTTGAAAAGTCAAATTTATTACCACACACGGGTAACAAATTATATAATTTTAACGCAATACACAATAGATTAGATTAGATAAATTGGATTCGATACTCTGTACATAGTACACTGTGTACATCGTGTATTTGATAAATTATATAATATTATACTAAAAGCGGAAAATATAAAGAAATTTCGTTCTTATATGATTCTTAATGAAAACTTTAAATTTAAACTGCTATTTTTCATTTTAAAATTGGCGAGTCAAGTTTAAGTTTTGTAAATGAAGTTTCGTAAAAGAGAATTTTATATCAATTGAAATAATATTTAAATAAGTTTGAATAAACCGATATCATGAACAAAAAATTTAACACAAGTTTCAAGTTAGATTATATTAACGATCCTATACAACAGTAAGTTTAAATAATCAAGAGCACCAAAGTTAAAATGTGCATACGATTTCCTTAATCGGTTCGATTGAAGGAATTCCTGCCAAGATACCACTATTTTTTATTTGTTGCGTTTGTTGGGTAATTTTATCCCCATGCCCACGCACCTGATTAAAATTTTGATTTGGGACCACCTTCATGGAAATTTTTCCTTGAAAAACTTGAGGTTAGATACTTTGAAGAATTCTAACGCCTGGGCCGTGGTCGTTCGGAAATAAAACTAGATATAGGATGAATGCCTGTTTCAAGGGGTACCAAAGGACTTATTATAATTATTAAATTTTTAAAATCTTTAAAATTTTCAGTCATTTTAAAATTTTCAAATTTTTCCCCGAATATATGTTCGTATAAATTTGTCATCACGTTTTTAATTCCCCTGCCCTGAAATAGGGCAGGGGAAATGCCCTGAAACATACAAAAAAGGGAAGGAAAATTAAAAAAAAAACGAAATATATAGTTTCAAAGCAGCAAAAGGCAGACCATTCTCCAGAGGGCACAGAAGAAGAAAAAAGTTACTGCCTTAATTTGAAACTATGCAATCGTTACAAATATTCCCTTGACAATCAAATAATAGAAAAAATGTTCAAACAATTAGAAATAAACAACTTTTAAACTTAATTAATAGGCGATTGGACTGAAGCAACGCAGCTCTGACCTTGACACCAGAAATCTCTATCGAGGTTGAGATCATTTTGTCAGAGACATTTCAATACTTCTCTAATGAAAAGTTTTCGAATTTTGGCACATGAATTTCTATTTCTTAATATTTATATTTTTTATCAAAAGGAATTAATTTTTAAATTGTACTGGAACGAATTTCCATTATCGCTCTCTCTCTCTCGCTCTATCTCCCTCTCTGTTCACCAGAAAATGTAATTTGACACTGAAAATGGCAAATCGACGGAACGATTTGTGTCCACACCAAACTTGACAAGGAATGACAGAAACACATTTCACCATCCAACCCTATCGGAATCCCCAGCGAATGTCTAAATAGAATTACAGCCTTATAATGTATCACGATACGAAAACGTAATCTTCGATTTGCTTTTGCTATTTCCCCGCTTTTCTTCGATTTAACGCAGAAATGATGAAGAAGAATGCCAAAATAACGATAACGAAAACGTAACGAACACGAATCGAAAACTAGATTTTTGTTGGTGTTTTTTACATGCATTCCCGTGTTCTATTGGAAATCACTTGATAATGTATCACGAATACTTCACGAAAGGGTTGTCAAAATTGACGAGAAGAAAAAAGCGTTCGTCACAGCAAAGAAGCATTGCAGCTTAAGAGTGCATGGAGAGGAGAAGTGGGAGGAGGTAAACAAGCGCACATTTTCTGTAGATGCCAACAACAATAAATTGGAAATGTAACGAAGTGAACGAAGCGGTTTCATTATCAGAGCCTCATTCCAGCTTCGTTTTTGTTTCGTGTTCGTCAACGTTTTCGAATCGTGTTCGTATCGTGATACATTATAAGGCTATTAATATTTCTTCAATACAAACCAATTTTTCTGCACAAAACATAGATTTTCTTTCACTTTTGTATTACAATTATTTAATTTCGTTTGGATATTCACCATAATGTAAATTTTTTGAAACATTTGTTGTTCTTTAATTCAGGGTGATTAATTTTTCAATTTGGGAATGTATTTATTTCGTTCATGCACAAAGTAAAAAGTTGTAACGCCTTTGCTTTGGAAAGCCATTGTACTTAATTGTGAAGAAGGAGTTAATTGTGAATATTGTGCTCATAATTGTGAAGGTTTATTATTATTATTATTATTATTATTATGTGCATACATAACTTTGAGAAGATAAATCGCTTTAACTCTTTTACTTCAAACAACAAATTATACGTCACAGCCAAAGCACCGATGAACACCCAAAACTATATAGCGTCGAATACTCCAAACTATATAGACTGGATGCACATTGGAAGACTGTAGAGTTGATAAGTCGACGGTGCGGAGAGGTGATTACTGACGTTGTCAAAAGTTCTATACATCAGTCGGAACAAAGTATAGGAATTCATATTCCTATCTTGCTCTATTCCGTACGTTTTATATAGGAAGCATGGCTTAGCTTAGCATAGCATGGCTTGACGGAGAGAAAACAAATTTCAATAGGTTCGTACGACCGTCAACGTCTTGAATAATCGTTTGCATTGTTCCCGATATGGTAGGTTGAAGCGGCCTTCACGTTACATAACGCTAGGGTTAGAAAAATATTTGCATGTAGTTCGCGGGTCGCAGGTTATTATTCGAGAGATATAACTAGATAAATAATTACTTAGTAGTAGTAAGTACATATATATATATATATATATATATATATATATATATATATATATATATATATATATATATATATATATATATATATATATATATATATATATATATATATATATATATATATATATATATATATATATATATATATATATATATATATATATATATATATATATATATATATATATATATATATATATATATATATATATATATATATATATATATATATATATATATATATATATATATATATATATTATATATATATATATATATATATATATATATATATATATATATATATATATATATATATATATATATATATATATATATATATATATATATATATATATATATATATATATATATATATATATATATATATATATATATATATATATATATATATATATATATATATATATATATATATATATATATATATATATATATATATATATATATATATATATATATATATATATATATATATATATATATATATATATATATATATATATATATATATATATATATATATAATATATATATATATATATATATATATATATATATATAATATATATATATATATATATATATATATATATATATATATATATATATATATATATATATATATATATATATATATATATATATATATATATATATATATATATATATATATATATATATATATATATATATATATATATATATATATATATATATATATATATATATATATATATATATATATATATATATATATATATATATATATATATATATATATATATATATATATATATATATATATATATATATATATATATATATATATATATATATATATATATATATATATATATATATATATATATATATATATATATATATATATATATATATATATATATATATATATATATATATATATATATATATATATATATATATATATATATATATATATATATATATATATATATATATATATATATATATATATATATATATATATATATATATATATATATATATATATATATATATATATATATATATATATATATATATATATATATATATATATATATATATATATATATATATATATATATATATATATATATATATATATATATATATATATATATATATATATATATATATATATATATATATATATATATATATATATATATATATATATATATATATATATATATATATATATATATATATATATATATATATATATATATATATATATATATATATATATATATATATATATATATATATATATATATATATATATATATATATATATATATATATATATATATATATATATATATATATATATATATATATATATATATATATATATATATATATATATATATATATATATATATATATATATATATATATATATATATATATATATATATATATATATATATATATATATATATATATATATATATATATATATATATATATATATATATATATATATATATATATATATATATATATATATATATATATATATATATATATATATATATATATATATATATATATATATATATATATATATATATATATATAGACAAACCGGTTTCGGCGATATGCCATCCTCAGTGTCTTTTTCGTTCTCAGAACGAAAAAGACACTGAGGATGGCATATCGCCGAAACCGGTTTGTCTACAAACCAAAAATGACAAGGAATGACGGAAATTCGTTCCACAACACAACAATTTCATACCCTGTCGGAAAAAAAATATATCAAAATCAAGAAAATATATATATATATATATATATATATATATATATATATATATATATATATATATATATATATATATATATATATATATATATATATATATATATATATATATATATATATATATATATATATATATATATATATATATATATATATATATATATATATATATATATATATATATATATATATATATATATATATATATATATATATATATATATATATATATATATATATATATATATATATATATATATATATATATATATATATATATATATATATATATATATATATATATATATATATATATATATATATATATATATATATATATATATATATATATATATATATATATATATATATATATATATATATATATATATATATATATATATATATATATATATATATATATATATATATATATATATATATATATATATATATATATATATATATATATATATATATATATATATATATATATATATATATATATATATATATATATATATATATATATATATATATATATATATATATATATATATATATATATATATATATATATATATATATATATATATATATATATATATATATATATATATATATATATATATATATATATATATATATATATATATATATATATATATATATATATATATATATATATATATATATATAAGTACTGTTTGTGTATTACTTTTATTATATGATTTATTTATTATAGTATTAATTACTAGTAAACAATTACATACAAAAATATGAGAACCAAAGAGAACCGCAGTATATAAAAGCTAAAGATTGCCTTTATTAGTCAACAAGTTAGCCCCAAACATTATCAGGAAAATCATCATCTAACGTAAGACGAAATTTTTTTCCCCTGCAATTAATATTTCTCGCGTTCGGTTCGTTGGGTCATTATATTCCCACAAGCATTGGAGCTTCCATCACAGGCTCTGACAATAGACTTTTGTTTCATAAGAATCATGACTCCGGTTTGCCAGGTGTTGAAGGCGATCTCCATCATAAGACCATGAGCTTTTATTCTAGTGATGTCTCAAAACACAATTTAGCGGCTACCATTGGTAACAATTCTATGGTTACTGGTGTTCATTTGAGGTTTGCCGATACGCACAGAAACCGTAACATTCCACGTCCAGTTGGCGTCGATACCAAAACGTTAGGCAAAAGTTTTGTCGGTAGCTTAACGGAACGCTGGCCGAGCAACGTTGTCCCTTATGAAATTAATGGAGATTATAGTGTAGACGATAAGGCCTTGATCGCGGCTGCATTCGAGTCTTTTCGTTTTTACACCTGCATTCGATTTATGCCTCATACCCACGAGACCTATTTTATATCCATCGAAAATAACAAAGACATATACCAGACGTCGGTAGGATGGATGGGTGGCAGGCAAGGGTGGTTCAACTTTTAACCCAAACCCGTAAAACAGTTTCCTGAATTAACTGACTATATGAGTCAGCAAAATGGATTTTCGCGCTACGATATCGCAAAATTGAACAGGATGTATTGCAGCAATAGTAAGTTAAAATGCAGAAAAGGAAAAGTTGTGAGAAAATAACTTATACCAAGGACAAATTATTAAATTGAAATATTTCAAATTTTGAATTCAATATTGCAGAATAAAATTATTAATTGAAATCAATATCGATTAAATTATATTTAAGACCTCGAACTTGTTGTTGTGAATTTTTGATAAATCCAAGAAAATTTTTGGGTTTATCAGTTCACAACCCTGATTCGTAGTTCGTAGTTAGAGATAAATATTGACTAAAATTATGTCAGAAAAATAAAATTACAAATAGGAAAAAATTTTTGTAAACAATGAAATAAGGGAAATGTATTTTCAAATAAACACAGGATATTAACAAATGAGTAAAAGAGCAACTAAAATAAATTGAAATAAATCAACAACGACAAAGTGAGTTATGTATCTTCTGAAAACATTCAAAAAATAATAATACTAGCCCCATCATATGGGTTCAGCAGGAAGGCTGAACAATAAATAATTTTCAATAGGTTCAAAAGTTGTGCACGTTGATAGCCGAAACCTGGGTTATTGTATGTGAACACTCGATCAGCTGATCGATGTTCGAAAGCCCAAACCCAGGTTTATTTTTTAATGTGAACGCGTTATTAGACAAAAAAATAACTAGGAATGAAGCGAAGCGTGCACGCTTATCGCCCGATTTTGCCGTTTGCCTCATTTGTGATATAATTGTTATTCTCTACTGTGTCCAGTGTTTGATGCTAGTGACTGGGAGTGGAGTTTGGAGTTGTTTAAAGTATAGAAACAAGCGTTTCAACTCTTAAACGCATTTAAGTGATTTTCTTTTGAAACACTTTAAGTAATTAATGTGAATAATGTGAAATTAATGCGCAATAAAACATTCATAAAACTAAAATCTGAAGCTAGAGCAAAAGGTCTAACACACGAATATTTACCCCCTCAAAATGTAAGACGAGGACGAAACGCGTCGTTGACGCCGACTTCGAAGAAAAACGCGCCGGTGTGGTCAAAATGTAGAACTTTCGTCATCCTTCGTCGGACTTCTACGATTGTAGTTCCATTTTCCAATGGTTTGTTGCTAGTGTTGGGAGCTATCGAACATATGCTACCTAATTATTCGGTAGTTATGAACTAACCATTTATTCGATAGTTTTTTCCGCTAGTTTTTAGTCATTTAGAAATCACTAAACGAGTAAAAGTGCCTCTCAGAATTAGTATTTACCAGAAATTATCGAATAATTCAACCATTATATTTAATCCATAGTTTTAGTAAAACACGAGTAAAACCCGATACCCAATTAATCAAACAAGAGCAACGGGTTTGTGGTATTGTTGTATACACACACAACTCCTGCGGCGTTCAAATGTCTGAAGATTATGCTGTTATCTCTGTGTTAAAAAGCAAAAAAAAAAAGGCGAGTGAATGAAAGAATGAGAGAAGTGAATGAGTGAAAGAACTTCGGCTGTAGAAAGCAATAAAAACTGATTAATGATTTGACCGACGAAACCTTTTTGGTTTCGTTAGATTTCGTCGCAAATTTCGCCTGCCATTTTGCCCGTTGCTTTCGTTATCGCCTGGAATGCATTGAAACGCACAAACAAAAATTGTTTATTTCGTTGGAGATGCCAGCGGCCATATTTTTATCTGCTGCTTTATCTAGAAGCTGTCAAATCGAGTAAAAACTGAGGACAACACAAAAGGGAGACCAAAAAACGTTGTACGTTTCGCCTAACATTTTGAGGGGGTTATAACTCCTAAACTATGGTTGGCACTTGTCCCATCTCTGTATTAGTGGGCTCAGTAGATGAAAGTTTACACTTCGAAATAATGTTTGAAGAATCTGCGAGAGCTTGACTTGCCTAAATGTAAATTGCATTAATGATTATATCTCAAAAGTTCCTGATAGCCATCTAGAGAGTTATGCAAGAGTCATCTGGTCATTCCTTGCTTCAAAATTTAATATTTTTGATAAAATAAAATCTGATTATTTCTCGAAAAACATAATTTATTACCACATACGGGCACAAAATTCTAGAATTTTACCGCAATATTCAATAGATTAGATTAGATAAATGTAGATCGATGCCCTATACATATATAAGATTATACTAAAAAGGGAAAATATAAGGAAATTTCGTTCTTATAACAACGAAAATGTTTATTGAATTGAGAATTTTAATTTTGATATATTGTTTATTTTAAAAATGACAAACCAAATTTAAGTTTTGTAAATTAAGTTTCATTAAAAAGGATTTTATATCGTTTTAAATATTTAGATACGTTTTACTAAAACAATAAATAACAAGTAAGGGACCTATCTTTGGCCTGGCCGAAGTTTAAATACCCTACACCCACAGAATACATCCGTATTCCTAGTGGAGACGCGGTCACGACTACTTTTTGCAAAATAATTTAGTATTCGTGGTTCAGTTCCAGGGTAAAATTGTGTTTTTAAATATTCTCTACAAACGTTCTCTACGTAAGATATATATACTTTTCCATATTCCATGATCCACATCTCTACTGAGAATACTGATATACGGATATATCCTGTGGCCATCGCCTGTGGCTTTGGCCAGGCCGAAGATAGCACCCTTACTTTTTTAATATTAAATATTATTAAGAATGGATTTCATAAAATTATAAAAAGGCCCATCAGTTTAATACCCATAAAGATGTTATTGTTCAAAATGATTACATTTTATAAATTTCACACTCAGTACAATTCAAATTTGTGAAGCAAAAAATTTGGTTTCAATTCTGTTTTTAAAAAACACAGTTTCTTCATTTTTTTCGCAAGCTTCAATATAGGTGCCATATATTCCAATCGTAGCTACAGAAACGCGTTCAATTTGATATATTTTGAAAATCTGAAACAAAAAAAAACACACCAAGCTACGACAGATTCTACATGTTTCGCTTAGCTGCCAAAACCCTAGAACGGGGCAGCCTGCATTGACTAATGCTGTGTAGACGATACTGCATCTCCGGCTGATTGACCTTCTCATAAAGCTTCTTTTTGGCTTCAGCCACGGTGTGCACCACCACCCCGCCTTCAGCGGCATCATCCATATTGAAAGCTTCGCCTTCGGCACACTCGGGACACTGTTGGGTCAAAACGATGTCGTTCAAATCAGTGGGCCATTCGCATACCTTCTCGATCTGCTGCACGACATATTGTCCAAACGGTATGCTGTCATCCTGCCTCTCCATTACATACACAGTTGCGGTTACGTCGATTATACGATTTTCTAAAATTTTCAAAAAACGACGAACATTGACCAAATTTATGTGCTCATGATCACCAAGCAACGATTTTAGAGGCTGCGCATTGCTGCCGGACATCTCGAAAAGAGCTTCAAATCCCTGGAGCAAATTCTCCAAACGATCATCATTGGCCTCTTGAGTTTTCTGGAGTTCATCATTTTTAGTACGTTTCTGTTGCAGAGTTTCCTCCAGATTTTTTATGGTTTCAATTTGTTGGTCTAGTTTGGTGCGGTTGTCCTGGCGTAGGTTATTAATGTCCGCGTAGAGACGGTTAACGGAGTTGTTTAACAAGGTCATGTGGTAGCTCATTTCGTTAGCGTAGTTAAAGTACGAATAGTAGAGACTCTCTTGTTGTTGGAATTTCTCGATAACGGTCTCGACATCGTTCGATTTCGTATACTCGAGAATTTTATCGAGAATATTGTTGTATAAATTAATTTTCTTCGTGTGCCTGTGTCGGAATTCCTCACGACGCCTGTACTCCTTTGGCTGTAGATCAGCTAATACTCTATTCTTGGCCTTCACATCTAAAAATTCAGAGTTGTCTGCATTTGCAGCAATCTTTCTCATAATGCCTTGCATCTCCACCTTGCGCATATCGCGTTCTTTCGCCTCTTTTTTCGAGAGATGATCGATCTTTTCGTACACTTCGATACAATTATCGAACGTGGTTAGAGCGTACTCAATCAGGTCCACGAGATATTTACGATCACTATTTAATTTCTGCACCAACTTCGAATATGCTTCGTTGAAAAATGTTCTGTGATTAAGAACCCGTATCAATTCTTCGCGAAGCTGTGCATTCTGAGCCGTAAATCCGCACTCCCGTCGCACACCTACCTCCAGTTGATTTTCCAAAATGTGCATCTTCTTGCGCACTTTAGCCACATGAGCTTGATGTTGGGAGTCCGGCACGGTGCGTCGATTTAAGTCATAGACTTGCTTGTTAACTCGACTGATTTCCCATTCCAGGTTGGCAATGGCCACTTTCAATTTGCGTATGTCATCGGCTAAACGTTCCTGACATTCTACGTGACATCGGATATTCTTCAGGTTGCGTCGATTCTCGCGCAAATGTGTCACTCCCGTTGCGACCCAAATCTGAGCGCGTAAATCATTCTTTTCCTGCCTGAGCTGCTCGAGAGTGTTTTGGTAGCTTGACTCGAGAATGGTATCGTTGCGACTTTTCAATTTAGTGGAGAGAATCTTCTTGTATTCGCGTTGTCGCTTACCAAGCTCTTTCTGCTTGGCCACGAACATCTCGAGGAAGTTCTTCTTCGAGAACTCAACGAGCGGTTTGTCACACATTCTCAAACGTTTGTAGTTTGAGGCAAGCGACTTGAATTACAATCAATTTCTAAGACGAGCAATCGAATGAATATGACGGACAATCGGATGATGCTAATTTACAGGACAAATATTAAATATATATTTATTTTATTTATATATTATCGTTATAAGTCGTTGGCAATAAACGAAAGGAAATAATAATTTAAAAAAAATCTAGAAAGAAAAAACGAGAGTATACTTGATGATTATGATAGGAAGATGTAACGGATCTTGATCAGTAGATCTCTTCCAACCCATTCATTTTGTACTCTTCATTTTAACAGACAGAATAAATCCAATGGGCGTACTATAGCAGTGTCATTCTACGTTCCGTTGCGTCATTGGTCAGTTGTTTTTCAGCGTTTTTATCTATGCAGGATATCGAGCAGAGATAAAGAGATAGGACACTCGTTGCTGTATATTAGTAATTCGTTATAATTGCCATTTTTTATAGTCTGTTGAATTCACGGACACAGTGTGTGAGAACTCGTCCGATGTTGTTCTTTTTTTCTGTGCGTTTGCAGAAAAGAAAATCAATGGGGTCAAACGGAGATGGACGATCTCCTAAATCAATGTGAAATATATAATTCTTAAAATCATAAATGGAATTAGAGATATGTATAGTTAATTTTTAAAATCAAAGCACCACCAAATTTATTACAGTAAAATACAATTACACGAGCATCGTTTTATACCGGAGAAGTATTTAGTGTGTGAGTGTCGTATCTCTTTAATTCCGATATCGAGCTTACGAAACAGATGAAAGGCAACTGGAAAATGGCATGGTAGGACGTAATAGCAACTCGGTACATTAAGCATACTGGAAAAAAGTTCCTGATTATGACATTTGGTAACCCTATATAACAATCCTTCATGGCCATGCTTCCAAATGCAAAAACCACAATGCTTTAGAACTGCATACGCTTTTCTGGGGAAAATCTTTTTATTGAGACATCATTACAATTACTTGTTGTTTCTCCAGTTTTTATTATTAAAATTTTGCATATAAAATATGTATATAGACATGTATATTTTAAATATAATCATAAATTCACATCGACAGCCCGGAGCTTTCGATCGCCTGAAATATTTTCCAAACAGACCAAATATACGCGGCCGAGCGAAGATCATTGCAGAGCTCAAATTGATTAGCAATTTGTTTGATGCCAATGGCAGCATTCTCCATTACCGTCTGTAGACCAGAATCGACGATTTCTGCCTCCGAGGTACAGTCGCGTATCATTCGCAACTTATCATTGGGTTCTATTTCTGGCTGAAAGTAAAATCAAACAGCGATCAAAATAGTATAAAGTAATGGATGGACGGGGTGAGGGTGAGGGTGATGGGGGATCGAGATTGCGCTAAATTCACTACTTACAAATTTTGTGGTTCCGCCACCACCGCCTGATAAGGATTCATTGATTGAGTTTATCAATTCTTGGATCATATGACTGTCGTGTCTACTGGTCAGTTTACCGTAAGACACATGATTGATATTCTTCAGATATTCGAAATAGGATACAGTCACGCCCCCTGCATTACAGTAAAGATCTGGGATGATGAGAACATTATTCTTCTTTAATATTTCATCGGCTTCAGGCGTCGTTGGCCCGTTGGCGCCTTCCAGTATCATTTTAGCTTTAACTTTGGCAGCATTGGCACCCGTAAGAACCTTCTGGGTGGCACACGGCAGCAAAATGTCGCACGTCTCCTCAAGCAGATCACCCGAGAATTCTTTAGCTTTTGAATATCCTTTGATACTTTTATTTTTTGCTGCATAATCCAAAAGGTCCTGCGAGAATTGTAAAATTATTGAAATAATTCCAATACGTTAGTCGTAAAAAGGAACACTTCCTGGGGATTGTTCCCTTCACCTACATTGACATCTATACCGTCTGGATTATGAATAGACGTATCAAATTCTTTTATGCCGATCACTTTAGCACCAGCCTCATGCACGAACTTCGCCGCATACGAACCGACATTGCCGAAACCCTGCACAATAGCCGTCTTACCAGCCCATCCAGCCTTCCAGCCCAGAAGGTCCATCCAGTCCTGATCATTAATGAACATATCGCCAGCCTTCCAAACACCACGACCAGTAGCTGAAGTTCGCCCTCGAATGCCACCAGTATGTACGGGTTTACCAGTCACAATTGCCAAAGCGTTAATATCATTGAAACCTGTAAAAAGAGCGACGAATTAATAAACAGATAAACGCTTATTACTTCAGCGATTTAATCATTACCAAATGTCTTAATATATTGATCGCTTAGCCAACTCATTTCCCGCTCGCCCGTTCCCATATCTGGTGCAGGCACGTCTATACCTGGCCCAATCATATTCCTCTTTAACAATTCCGTGGTATAGCGTCTCGTGATCACTTGCAATTCGGGCGCAGTATACTCTTTGGGGTTGATACAAATACCACCCTTGGCACCACCGAAAGGAACATTCACACAAGAATTCTTGAATGTCATTAAATAGGTCAGTGCTCGTATTTCATCCGGATCGACGTCCATTCCGAATCGTATGCCTGGAATAATTTATTAAAAAAACTTCTGTTTTCCAATACTCAAATGTAGCAAAGCCAAAATATTTATCTTGTCACCTCCTTTCACCGGCAGTCGGTGACGCGTGTGATGCGCACGATATCCGGTTATCAGTTCATAAGTCCCGTCCGATTTGACTATTGGAAAAGTCACCTCCAAGAGGCTGGTTGTGGTACCAAGCAAACGTAGAATGACACTAACACGAGCCTGACGATTCTCATTTGACATATGCGGATATTTTTCCAATTCCTTCACCAATTCTCCTTCCATTCGTTGAGCTGCCGAATGATAATACCATTGGACCATTGCAGACATTTGAGGATCCTTTTCCTTTGGTATATTCTCTAAATGTTTGGGCATTTTGTGTTCATTTCGGATCCATAACTTTCCACCGAGCACTGGAATAATTTCTCTAATTTTCAGTCTTCTATTTAAAACTGGCAGTGCGCCCATTTTCGTAAGTCTCATGTTGTTCACGAGGGCGGGACTCAAGAACCAATGATTCTATCTATTTCCAATTTCCAATTTTTTACCTCGGATGTTGTTGTTCTTGTATAACTCTGTGTGCACTTGTGCGTGTGTGTACTTTTAATTTATCGAAATAAAAGTACCGAAATTTTTTAAACTCATCAATTAAATTATCTCTTAATAATGAACCCTAAATCCCTTCCAAAAAATATCAGCACAAAAGAAAAATTATGAAAAATTATTTTGATGTGGCGAAATTTTTATTAATATATATATATATTGATTATATTTCAAATGATGAATTTTTCTTTTGAAAAATTGTTTCGAATTAATGACACGAATGAGTTTCATGCAAAATAGAGCAAACAGGTTTTATTAAACATTAATAAAGACTGCCATTCTCATTTAGCCAAATTACAAAATTTTAAGAAAAGCTCTTTAATATTCTAGTCGACATTATATGTCTTACATAATTTCAACCCAAAGTGGATCTTCTTGTGCTTTGATTATTGTGTTTCGAATTTCGTTCTTACTACATTTTTTATAAATGTTTGGCAATACTGAAGAACTAAAATTTGTTCGTCTGAAAGCAAGCAATGCTTTTTTCAAAGACGTGATCCCAAATCACAGTTATAGCAAAAATTAGAAAAAGGCTAAAAGGCAACCTCTTTGTGTTTGATGCATGCTTTGAGTAATAGCGAATTAGAAAGAACTATTTAAATGAATAACTAAAACAAGTTTATTTCAAATTTCGTAATCTTTCTTTTAATATTTATTTCATGTCAGCTTATACATCATGATCTGATAGGTACCGCACACAAATTACGTAAACCATTAAATATACATTTTCGTTCCGACATCGGTAAATATTTGTAAAAAATTTCTTTAAATTTTTCAATTTTTTTTGGTCAGAAACTATTGTCAGAAAAACTAATGCATTCAAAATATATCCTGTTTTTTACAATTTTCAATTATAAAAGCGATTCTTCTGGTTTTGCAGGGGAAGCTAGAGCTTCTTAACAACTTTTGAAATATGCATTCAAATACGATGAGAAAACAATTGAAATATATTTATTAACTACAAATACTGTCTACTAAGATATTTACTAGCTAATATATATATATATATATATATATATATATATATATATATATATATATATATATATATATATATATATATATATATATATATATATATATATATATATATATATATATATATATATATATATATATATATATATATATATATATATATATATATATATATATATATATATATATATATATATATATATATATATATATATATATATATATATATATATATATATATATATATATATATATATATATATATATATATATATATATATATATATATATATATATATATATATATATATATATATATATATATATATATATATATATATATATATATATATATATATATATATATATATATATATATATATATATATATATATATATATATATATATATATATATATATATATATATATATATATATATATATATATATATATATATATATATATATATATATATATATATATATATATATATATATATATATATATATATATATATATATATATATATATATATATATATATATATATATATATATATATATATATATATATATATATATATATATATATATATATATATATATATATATATATATATATATATATATATATATATATATATATATATATATATATATATATATATATATATATATATATATATATATATATATATATATATATATATATATATATATATATATATATATATATATATATATATATATATATATATATATATATATATATATATATATATATATATATATATATTGCGATATATTGTAGATCAAAAGACACTAAAAAGGACACTCAGTGGACTTGATGGAGAAACAAAGACGCGTAAAATCAAAATAACAGACCAAAAAAATTATGTAGCTCAACACACGCACACGCACGCACACACTAATTTTCTACACTGCTAAATAAAAATTGTTTAGTATAAAACAAAAAAAATATTAATTAAGGAGAGGGATAATTACAGAAATAGATTAGTTCAATTTAATTAGAAGATCGATTTGAGATTATGTTCCCTTAGATAATTGAATTCAAAATCGGCACTGCCTAACACGACCAAACTTATAAAAGCAAAATTAAATTCTCAGAAAGAATAAAATATTTTTTGGGATTTTAAGACTTGGTGGTTCCTAGAATTTAGTATAGAAATAATCTTGTTTGGTTTTCATAAAAATGAATATAATGAATCAAATTTTTTATCGAATGCTCGCCTCCTACGGCTTTTCAAAACATCGATTTCGGAACAATTAAAAATAAAAGTAATTTATTATATCATTTGTTTTTTATGGGCTTGCACTTGAATTTGAATTATTTGAATTTCAATCAAATGAAATGAGATCTTACTAAATGCAATAAAAAAAATTCGTCTGTCTGTTTCAGATTTTTTTTCTATGCATCCTCGAAAAATATAAGAATTTTTATTTTTTAAATTTTAAAAGAATTGCGAAATTGCTAAAAGTCTAAATTTTAACTCAAATTTTTGTTTTGTTTTATTAGAAATTTTTAATAATTTTTTTACGGGCAAAACTCTTATAGTTATTCCTTTTTAAAATTAAAAAATCTAAAATTTATAATATTTATAAAATATTTTCTATATATTCTATATAATAATAAAGTACTAATTACAAGCGACTCCGGCATTAAATAATTGATCAAATAAATACAATTAACCAACGTTCCCTCCCAGTACGCACACGCTCTCTCTCTCTCTCTTTTCCCCTCTCTTCCCTCTCTAAGACACTTTCCTCTACCTATCGAATAGAACAGAGGCTATGCCGTCAATAAATCAAATCGTAATTGATTGTTCTCTTATAATAATGAAATTCTTCAATCCTAACACGAAAATCGTTCTTCTTAAGAATTAGAACGATTAGAACTGCTACGAACTTATTCTAAAACACCGCAAATCAAGCGCACCCTTTAGCGGAAGATGGAAGGATACGGTGGCATAGCCATTCCTTAGGGCGAGAGCTACTAAAAATTAACTTAAAATTTTAAATCACGCTTATCAGTTGTTTTTTTTTCTTCATATGATTCATCGATGAAAGGGCGATTTGATATCGATTGTTTGAATATTATTGACAGTTCTGCTACTTCTTCCAATTCCTCATTTTTTCTCTTCTGCGTCAAATCAAATGTAAAAACATTCCTGCTAATTTACTTCATGTAATTGGAGTTATGGAAATGTTCTGTTTGTTTTCAAAACTCTGATCCCGATCGCACTGCTATAGCGTCGTTGAATTCGGAGGTGTCTCTCCTCTCCGTACAGCACCCTTTTTGATTTATTGGTTACACACCTGCCCGTTTCAATCGTCATCTCTTTTATCAGTTTTAAGATCATATTTAGCACAAAGTTCTTCGGGTGAGTAACTGAAATTGAGAGAGAGAGAGAAAGAGAATGAGAATGAGAATGAAGTGATGATTGTGAGTAAGCGAATCCGTTGAAAATCGATTGATCAAACTCACCCAATCAAATTTTGTAGATCACAAACAAATCGATAGACATAACGTTTTCCCGCCGTCTTATGAATGATATTTTTATCGTAATAATATCGAAGGCCTCGACTCAATTTCTCGTAATTCATTTTTGGTTTATTCTTACGAATTCCCCAACGCCGAGCAACCTGCGATTATATAAAAATCGAATTACTTCGTTTCAAGATTTTTTTACTCATACGTATTTATTTAGTTATTCGTTTCTCACCTCATCCGGATCTGTGAGTTTAAATTCCCAACCATCACCGGTCCACGAAATGAATCCTTGACACGTTTTATCCATTAATAATTCCAAAAGGAATTGCCATAATTGAATCGGTCCCGAACCCGTGAAACATGGTACACCCCCCTGGCCCGGATATGCCCCCAATAACGCCTTATCCAAACCCATCGAGCTAATGTACGAATGCGCATTAGCGTGATGGGTATTCCATTGATCCGGTGGCGGCTGGCCAGCCATTGTCTGGAATTGTGGCGCATCGTATGGCGCAAATTCTGGCGGATAACCATCATGGAAGCGTGCTCGCGAAGCATAAGGATTATACTTCTGTTCGGTGGCCGCACCAATACCGTAAAAGTCCGAACTGCCATCCAGATAGCCGGATTGGCTTTGATGATCCTGTGCTGCCGCGATTGTGCTCTGGTAATCATTATCGTCATAATGTGTGCCACCCGCCGTGCCGGCAAGATGTGCTGGAAGCCCGAAGCCTGATAAGTCGGTGGGATCGGTTTGTACGCCATTACCGCCACCGCTACCGTTGCCACCACCACCACCCATGGTAACCGCGTAGTTGGTCGCATTTGAGCAAGGCGGCTCCTCTTTCATTTGATGCTGCTGCGAATATAGCGCAGCAGCAGCTGCCGCTGAGTTACGCATAGCCATCTGCATGTAGTTTAGGTTGGGGCCCGTGTGATTATTCGAAACGGTCAGTGATGAACCACCGGAAGAAATATTGCCACTACCACCACTGCCGGCACTGCCGGTACTGGAATTGGGACTACTTGCGGAGGCTGTTGAAATGACGGACGAGGCGGATGACGTTGACTGGGATGGCTGTTGTTGTTGGTGTTGTGGTTGTTGCAGATGTTGATGCGTCGATATACTCGATGGTGGCAACATCGCTGGATTACTGGGAGCCTGTTGAGTAGGAGGAGGCGGGGTGTCATTGCGATCATGAGTTGCTACATTGTTATTATTGTTGTTGTTGCTGCTGTTGTTGGTGTAACCTGAAACTAAAGGACGAAACAAAAAAGAGGATATTTTAAAAAATCGAAATAAAATTTCATTTACATTTTGTATGAAATGGTTCTAAAAATACCCTAAAGACAAGAGCAAAAACATTCCTTCAATTGAGAGGATTTCTGTTTTGAATGTGGTCTGTGATATTTAATTCAACTCTGCAATATTTAATCATACGTAAATGCCTCCGCACGTCAATACCAATAACAACGCCATCGTATCTATTTAGTGCCCATCGATGATTCTTATTCTGATTCGGTAAAATTCGAAAACCAATCAAATTCTTTGACAGCACTAATACACATACAAACAATAAAAATAAATCAATGCAAACAAAAACAACGAAATAAAAGACTCGTTCATTCATTCACTTCGATGCCATCGCTGGTTTTATCTCATAGCTTTTCTCGAAGACGTGTGCATGTGTGTGTGTATTTGAATTATAAAACGAGTGTGTGCACAGAGAGTGTACCGGAGACTCTCCCTCCAATCTGGTTAAAATGACGTAAAAGGCAAAATCTCTAGCGAGCCAAAAACAGTCAAACGAGCGAATGAATTATTTGTAAGCTTTTATTTTCTATTTTACGTGCCTCTCGATAGTATGTTTACGAGATACAACGCTTTACTAATGAATACACAGGCAGCTGAGTTAAATATGTGGCAGTAATACGTCACCGCTCAGAAAAATCTTTATCGAAAGAAAGAAATGAAAGAAACGAGCATGGAAGAACGAGCAGTAGCAGTCTTGTTCATATTGTCGCTCATTCGTGGTTCGCTCGATTCGTCGAATCAGTCGTCGAATTATCGATATTGCGCAGATACATACCAGCATCGCAGATACATAACCCGTTGTTTCCGCTCGATAGCGATGGCATTTGAGAAAGCGCGCGAAGCACGAAGAGTGGCGGTGAGCAAATGTGAAAGTTCCACTCCTCCCATTTTCTTCAGTTAGCCAGTAAATCATTCAAACGAATGAACCAAATCTCTTTAAATCTGATTCGTTATAAAATACACACACAAAGTGCGCACGCATACACACACATGCAGAGGCCGTACATCTATGATTTTTTGGGGTACACGGTGTACACAATTTTCCACAAAAGAGCATATATTTATGCGCGTGTGTGTATGTTTTGAAGCAGCTCTGCATCTTTTTTCAAAGATGAAAAGCTTTCGATTTAATTTATGGTTATTCAATAGAATATTTTCGTCTTCGACTACGCCACAATATTGGTCGATACGCAAAAATGCTGGAGGCAATCATTACATTGAACAACGACTTACGCCTTCACCCCCCCTCCCACTCCAAACATCCCCAAAACAACTAGTTACAAATCCACCCGGCAGTTCAATATTCAAGCAACTTGTTGCTCGTTGGTATTCATTCATTCGAAGACATTTGATGCTATTCGCATTCGAGTGTCTGTGCTTTACTTTGTTGACCTAAAATAGCTGGCGGGCGTAACATCGGCACATCGGCCTCGTCGTTCAACAAACCTCGCAACTACTACAAATAAAAGGCAATTTAATTACTTTAAACGCTCGTCATTAAATGAGCGACGACGCTCACACCCAGTTCTCTCGCAATTAAAGCGACATCGTCATCGACGCACGATGCAAAATAGAAAGACGCACAACAACAACAACAACGAAATCACAAGCACAATCGTTAAATATTTGCACATTGAAATAAATGAAAATGGAAAATGGGATTTGAAGTCTTTTGATGTCATTATTATTAATTGCGGAATTTATGGTGAGAAAATAATTAAAGTCAACCCGTATTGCGGCGGGTCGAGCTGAAACGCGTTGTTAACGGTTAGGCTTTCCAATGCGTTGTGTGTTTGCTGAAAAAGAATTGGTCGCAAATTTGCTGCATGTTTTTTTGTTTTGAACTTTAAATATACTCCTTGAAGGACTTATCGCATCAACAACCCTCGCTTCTAAGTTTATCATTAGAAAATTAGGATTAGAAACAGGGTGTTGTACGGTGATGCTCTCATAATTTTGGTCGTGGAGATCTTTGAAATACATTTATGGCAATACAGCGATCGTTGGTAAACTCAAATTTTTTAAAACAATCGAACAACCGTGTTGCCGAACAACAAAATATCCTTTGAGGATCCTTCAAATAAAGTTTTTCTTTATAGTAATAAAACGTCTTTGGCAAATGAAAATTTATCTCTCCGAAAAATGATTACTTAACTGGGAAAGCCTGTCTACTGGCATTTTCGATTGGGAAATTCAGAAAGGCTTTCTAGCACGGTTTTCAATTAAGC
Source organism: Physocephala rufipes (assembly GCA_963966595.1). Taxonomy (NCBI): domain Eukaryota; kingdom Metazoa; phylum Arthropoda; class Insecta; order Diptera; family Conopidae; genus Physocephala; species Physocephala rufipes. The sequence goes on from OZ016501.1 coordinate 14,080,629, forward strand.
CCACTGTTCAAAAAATGTAAAAAATAGTTTTGAAAAGTTTGAAGTCCTACAAAAATATTTGGTCCTATTGTTGGCGATAAAATGGCCAGAAGGTCAATGATTAAACAATAAATTCATGCTTGAAGAACGAAAGGAATATTAATTACAAGAATGTCTTCAAGTCGGGGCTTTTTGTTAGGAACGATAATAAGCCTCAAAGCAATGATTTCCATCGTAATTGTTAACAAATTGTTAAAAGTATTCAATGTAATTAAATCTATGTTCTCATAAAATGATTGCATGCAAGAAATATAGAGCAAAACAGAGAAGACCGATTATTTATTATGTTTGAATTCAAAATTAATCTTCTATCAGCCTTCTTAAGATCTGGTAAATGTGAAAAGTTATTGAAAACTCTGAATATAATTTTGAGAGATGTTAAAGGACTAAGTAGATGCAATTAAATCCAATTTAATGACAAAGAGGACTTGATACCATTTGTTTCTCTCCAGGACGTGCAACAAGTCTAACGAACGATCCATTGAAACTCAGAATTTATGGGAAATACTTTTAAGAGTTTCTTCCAAATTTGTTTCAGGCAAGACGCGATCCAAGAAAAATTGATTATTTAGTAGAGACAAGCACCTTGAACCAAAAGATTTTACAGCCCACTCCTAGAATCTCTGATTTAGACGAGATTCTAAAACACACACGTATGAAGTAGGATTTACGGCAATTATTGAATAATATCTGAAAATGAGAGGTGTTTTTGTGACATTTCGTATTCAATAGATCTATTAGACCTTCTCGATAGTGGGACGTCAAAAGCTGAACGAAATATATGATAAATATATTCGAATAGGTTTCATCAGGGCAATTATTTTCAAAAATATAATAATCTATTTGATTTATTTGACACATGAATACCCTGAGACCCCGCACCGTCTGAAGGATTCCTTACTTCTGAAATATATTGTTAATATCCTTTGATAATTACTTTCAATAAGAGAAGTTCTATAAAGATCCCAAAATTAAATGTGTATCCAATCTTAATCTTAAACTCAAAGGAATTCTCAATCACGGTTTAAGTTCGCTTTTAATCGTGGATTAAGTGGCTTCTTCAACATGGAATACACGTTGATCCCTAATAGTCAATCAAATGAAACCCTAGGCATGTTTACCTTCGCTAAAGAAATTCGCATCGATATCGGTATAGTACGAATTGGCCGTTGGATGATGAGAGGGTGCAAAATCCCCCACATACACTGATAAATCATTAAAATATCCAAGATTCGCGACCGCAGAGGTTGTACTACTATCAATCAAACCAACAACGGAACCAGCCGTTGCGGAAGCATTGGAATCGGTGTTGATGATGATGCTACTTCTGCTGCTACTGTTGCTGCCACTGCTACCGCCCGATAAACGTTGATGGACCGTTGTCAGCATCGCCGATCGCTGCTGGTGCTGGTTATGTTGTTGTTGCTGATGCTGCTGCTGCTGCTGATGTTGCTGCTGGTGTTGTTGATTGTGCTGCTGAGGCTGCTGCTCTTGCTGTTCTTGATTATGATGATGCATTTGTCGCGAATAAGGTTGCGGAGGATGATTATTATTCGGAGAAATGTGTTGATGTTGGCGTTGCATTTGTTGCTGTTGCTGCTGCGCCAACTGTTGCTGCTGTTGCTGATGGTGGTGGGAAGAGTGGATGTGATGATGTTGCTGCAAAAGTTGCGAATAATGATGACTATGATGATCGACCTGCTGAGACAGATGATAAGTGCCATAGCTATCGAAACTTTGCAATACCATATCGTTCAAAGATGTTTCCGGCCGATCAGGAAAACTTCTTAATTTGATGAAACTATTGTTAAAGTTTTCCAATCTTAGGCTCTTGTTTTTGTTACAATTGTTGTTGTTGTCGTTAATGTTTTCGGTTTGACTGTATTTCACTGAGTGTTGGTGAGTTTGAGTATTTTTTAGGTTGCGCGAATGACTTATTAGTCGTGTTGTTGGTATTTTTGTTGTATTTGTTGGTGTTGTCGTTATTGCTACGGCTGCTGCTGTTGCTAATGGTGGTTGTTGTCTCGGTTGGCTTGGTAGTAACGATGAATTCGTGGTTGATGACGTTTTAGAATTAGCACTGATTGTTGTACCAACTAAAAATGAAGAGGGCGGCATGTCTTTTTTTTATTGATTTCAACCGATCTCAACAATTCCGATCGCGAACAATGCATTAACTTTCTTTGAGAATTGCAACGCGTCAGAAACGCGACCGCGTTTGCACAAGAACCCCGTGGAGGAGGGGGGCGGGCTATTTAAAGAACTTTAGGATTGTCTTTGATCCAATATTCTTGGTTTCTTTTATATCAATTCGAATACGCACGGCGACTTTTGTTAATTATGCTGGTGGTACTCGAAGTCCGTCGCCGTATCTAAATTGAATTTGAACGTAATTATTAATTTTTGCACACGATCACAAAACATTGAAGACGACGAATTCTTACGAGAGGAATTTCTAATGCCGGGCTTTTTGATTTCGATTTTGTGTGGGTTGCTTTCTCGGCTGCGGAGGGAGTGTCTTTGTATGCGGGTCGGGCCATTCAATTAAGTGACCGAGGTTTTAACGAGAAATTACATTAATTAACGTCTTCGTAAAGAATAATGATTATTTCAAAAATATATACGACACACTTTTACTGAGAATTGAAGAATTTCTGCGATGACTTTTCTCCAAAAAAACTTCTTATTACTCGTATTATTATTAGTATTTCACTTTACAGTTTTTTTTTCATAAATTTAGAATTTCATTTTGCAAGCATTTTTCTTTTCTTTTCTATCACTCGCTCGATTTCCGTTCAAACGCAATTAGCACGATCGCGCATTGACTCTACTTTCGAAAGAGCTTCCTTTATTCGAGGTGTTTCGGTTGGACGTTACACCCGGTTCGTTGTCACTCACTCATTTCAATACCTCCTCTACCTTCGGCATCCGCTTCTAAACTGAACTCAAAAACGTTACGCCAACTGTTCACGGCATTGCTACTGCTGCTGCGGTTGCTGACGCTGCAGCTGATATGGTGGTAGTGACTCTCTACTCGCTCTCGTATTCGTACTCGCTCTGTCCATGCTAATGTCACTCCTCCGTTTTGTTATTAGTATTGGTGAGAATGAATTTCGGAATGAACTCGCTGGTACTACTGTTGCTTCTGCTGCTGGCGTTGCTTCACCTCGCCGATAACCATTCATTTATTCTTGTTGAAGGAGGATCGTTTTTTTTTCTTTTCAAATTTAGTGGGGGAACATAAGAGAACTGATTTATACCGATTATGACTATTTATTTATCATAAACACATTACTGTTGAAATTGAACTGCGCAATTTTTTTAGTATGAGATTGGTTTTTTATATATGTGAGGATGTATATATATATATATATATATATATATATATATATATATATATATATATATATATATATATATATATATATATATATATATATATATATATATATATATATATATATATATATATATATATATATATATATATATATATATATATATATATATATATATATATATATATATATATATATATATATATATATATATATATATATATATATATATATATATATATATATATATATATATATATATATATATATATATATATATATATATATATATATATATATATATATATATATATATATATATATATATATATATATATATATATATATATATATATATATATATATATATATATATATATATATATATATATATATATATATATATATATATATATATATATATATATATATATATATATATATATATATATATATATATATATATATATATATATATATATATATATATATATATATATATATATATATATATATATATATATATATATATATATATATATATATATATATATATATATATATATATATATATATATATATACATATATATATATATATATATATATATATATATATATATATATATATATATATATATATATATATATATATATATATATATATATATATATATATATATATATATATATATATATATATATATATATATATATATATATATATATATATATATATATATATATATATATATATATATATATATATATATATATATATATATATATATATATATATATATATATATATATATATATATATATATATATATATATATATATATATATATATATATATATATATATATATATATATATATATGTATATGTGCTTAAGATAAATACAAAGCTATCTCAATGCTAAAGCAATTTCAGAATCGTTTAAATAATTCTGGGACGTATGCATTGTGTTTCTCTTTGTTATTCTTCTTCTTCATAAGATATTCAACTCAAGTTATCAACAAACTGCTTCAATACGCCCACATCATGGGCGGCAGTATTAACGTAAAACAAGAACATTTTCGCACTTCCTCCATTCTACAGTTTTTGCTCATGCTGCTGCTGGTGATTTTGTTGCTACTACCGCCCACCGCTTTGTCAACAGCTATAGACTCATAGCGGACCGTCCATTTTATGAACATATTCTCGATGAGATCGCGAATATCATGGCGTGAACTCGAACGATTTTATATAACGTGTAGGCAGCAAACAGATCAGCCGAAGCCAAAGCTCAAACAACAACATCGATAGAGGTAAAAAATCAAAAAGAACAAGAACAACAACAACAACAGCAATCAAATCATCAATGAATAATGAACGAAGTGAATGAAGTGAAAATGGTTGAGTTCGGTTGAGTTGAATCAAAAAAGCCAACAACTTTCATAGACGTCCAAGAGAATTGGAGGGGGAGGCTTGAATGGATTGAAGCACTTATACAATCGCATACGCGCATACCAAAACCGCACACAAACACACACACACATGCATGTCACATAAAACATTTGATGAAGCACACACACACGATCTATAAAATTCTCAAATAAACTCATTCTTTATACAAAAACAAAACCCAACGGAAAGTGAAAAAAGAAATACCGCGATAGGTTTTGAGAAAGGCTTAAATAAAACCACTGGCCAATCAATCGAAATACGATCTCTATTGATCGTGATTAACTTAGCACGACCAATAGCAGCGCAGCGTCTGAAATGAACGTCATACAACGTGTCGCGAAGATCGTATGAGTGAGTATTGCTAGCGTTCATTACTCGGGGTAAGTTTGAGTTTCTGATTTTTGGATAAAATTGAAATACAATTTTGAAAAGAGACATTTTATTGAATTTTGGCATCATAGAAAAAATGTATTTTTAAAAAAAAAGAGACAATAAATTGGTTTGGATAATGTTGATATGATTTTTAATACTAGTATGCAATATTTCAAGAGAGAGAGAGAGAATCGTATATATTTGTATTTGCATAGCAATTATCTTTGAACGCAATTGATGTAATACATAATTATTTGTTAGAATAAATGAATATATCTAGTTATGGTCTAATGATTTATCTATGATTGGTGATGTCACAAAGCGAAATTATGTGTTGATATTATAAGGTTCTAAAATAACGAAGTTGATGGATCTGGTCAGACAATATATAGATAATAATAATGTTGACAATAATAATAATATATCTCATAACAGATAATAATAATAGACGATGATAATAGATTATCATTTGAAACAATGTTGATAAAAAATTCTGAATAATAATTAATATTGATGCGTTTCTTATTAAGATATTTGTTAACAAAAGTTTAATGTTTTAAGTAAAAATCTTTAATACATGAAAACGAAGATATTTAATTTTTTGTTTGTGGAGATAATTTTTATTTTAATAGATATTTTTAAAATGTATTTAATACCTCAAAATGTATTTAATACCTCTAATATATTCATTATCATTTTCTCTTTTTGTTTAAACATTAAAATGTCTCAATTTCACAACAAAACTGACATGCCCTCTACCCTCTACCCTCTACTACCCTCAAATAATCGGGAATAATAAAAATTAAAAAATGCATTATCTTATTTAAAAAACAATTTTCGTGGAAAATGTATTAAATGATTTTTCCGAAAGGGAATAATTTTTTTATTTTTATTTTTTGTTTGCAAAAATCAAAACGTTTATATATTAACAAATATTTGAAAAAGGAAATCGTGACTAAACTGAACAAAAATTAAGAACACCACGCTTCGATGACACGTTTTTATAGGCTGCCTTCACAAAGTGGTTTATAAGATTCGCTCTAATGCATACGGTCATCTGTCAAATAAATGCGACATTCGGTCGCAGCAAAATCTATTGTGAATTGTATTGAAACATTTTAAGAAACGACTATTTATTAATAATACTTCGTAATGCCAAAATATAATTGTTAGAAAATATTAATAATTCGTTCAAAAAGTTTTTCATAATTCTTACAAATACCAGGAAAAACAACTGTGCAAAATAAAAAAAAATTGATCAACAATAATTGACAGTGTTTACTAAAATATAAATCTCGATTCCATTCATACTTGATTCCTTATTAAAACGTAACGGAAATGGTTTCCTTAAAATTTGTCTTTTCATAGAAAACTTCTTTTTGGACAAAATAAATTACTTAAAAATTTTTTCAATTTTACGAAACATCGTTGACGAATAAAGCTGATTTTTACGAAGAGTTGAAATGAATTATACAATTATACATACATACACACATTCATACATACATACACACATTCATACATACATACACGTACATACAAACCACTTTGTTGTAACTTTGATTGTTGGACGTAATCAAAAATGTATTGGATATTCGCCATTAAGGCTCGATCGAATACTAAATATGGCCGATCGTCAATAGAATCCAAAAAAGTCTTGCTTTAAAAAAATTCGGCTACGAAAAAATAATAAAATATAGATACGTATACATAAAAAACATACAGACAATCAGACAATCTGTCAAGAAAAACAACAACCAAATGAAAAAAAACATATATATATTGAAGAATCAAAGACATGAAAATAAGAAGAAAATTGAAAATTACACTCGCGCACTTTAAATCAAAATAATAATCAAAGTGTCATCGTATTTCAAAAACGGAAATACAAAACAATATAATCGAAACTCAAGACGCGTTCTGCGTACCGTTCTCTACTCCCCCCCCCAGCATGGAATAATCGAACGGGCCCAAAAAAAAGTACAAGAAAGGAACGATATGGAAGTAAGGGGTACCCGCCACTAAGTAGGTACCTTTTTGGTAATGAAGAACGTTCATCAACAACAACAACAGCAACAGCAACAACACAAGAAAAACGAACGAACAACCAGTAACCAAAACAACAAATTTGGCTGCGCTTCCGGTTGAAGCACGTGCGCACTTTATGAAAAAAAAACAACGAGGATAAATTTTAAAAAACAAAACAAAACAACAAAACAACAGAAACTCATCCAACGCTTCTTTCATATATTTTTTTCTATTTAGGATCCATTCTCGTATCGACTCGTATAAAACGAAGCACAGACGAATGCAACAACTGTTGAATCCCGATGATATGCATGGTAAAAAAGAAGAATTTTAAGAACAAGATGACTACTAAAAAAATGTTAGACTACTGGTTGAGATAGAGATGGTGGTGATGGCGCGGAGGAGAAAGATACGAACTTTTTATTCATCCTTACACAAATTCGTGTTCGATGAAATGTTTGTACGGAAAAGGACAACAATCGTATGGAAGGAATACAACAACAATGCGATCAGCAGCAACAATACGATAACAATAACGAAAAACATCGGAGAAAATTGTTACAAGATTTGAATTTAAATCAAATAAACGAATGATTTGTGGCAGGAATACAACACACACATATGCTAAGAAACACACACACGCACATACCTTCATACGTGTGCTTACGATCACTTTCACAAACTGCTTAAAAACTGAACAACCAAAAATTTTCGTTTGCGAATGAAAGAGAGAGAGAAAGGCACAAATGTGTTTGCAAAAGAATAAAAAGAACAAAACATGAATGCCATCATCACCACCTAAACAATTACTAGAGAAGTCCTTTCAGGACAAAAGCAGCTGAGGAGAATTATTAAGGAATGGCATTCGGAAATCAAAAAAGATTGGGGTTGTTCAGAAGGATTATCATTTAACGCTATAACGCTTTGCCCGCGTTCCAAAACGAATGCCTTCACCTCCGACATACGTTTACGACATCGAACAAACAATAAACAACGAGAAACGAACAACGAAAACACTGAACGAGACAAAAAGTAGGAGTGTCTTTTAGGCAGCGCCTCCCCGTTTATTAATGAGGATCGTTCAACGATGTCGTCGGTAACAGGATCTCAACATAATTTCAACAGCTGGCTTCAGATCACAAAAGAATCACTTCAAATCATTCCTCTCGATATTTAGCCTCTTACACACACATATAAAGCACGTCATCAAAACGGAAGGAAGGGCTGTTTCTTTTTCAGCGCCTTCTATTCAAAACAGAACGACACAAGACACGCTCTATGAAGAAGCTAACGATGAAAAACTCTTGAAGGGAAGGAATGAAGATTGGTAGTAGATGGATTCAATACAAGGAAAACCTGGTTCTCCGGTGCGTTTTATTATGTTACCTTGGGGGGAGGTGTTACCAGGAAAAAACCCGAAGAGAAGTGTGTGCTCCTTTCAATAGAATTAAAATCTTGATCAAAAGCATCATCGTTTTACGCTCGTTCAGACGCACGTGCTTCTTAAGTTCATACGAAATAGACGATCTCGTTTAAGAGAATTCGTTGCTGATAAGCTTGAACCTCGAGGCAATAAATGAATTGAATATACCCCATGTTTTTTTTCTTTAATAATAATTAAAATATTAAAAATATTTCCGGTCTTCAATAATTCGATTTTTTATTTGAAACGCCCACCCCCTGCGTATGAAGCGCTCTACAGCGCAGCCGTGCAGCATAATGTAAGGTGCACCTGTGTGCTAGTGTATACGTGTGCCTGGATGAATGCACTTGCAATATAAATCAGACGATGAATATATAAAACGATTATGCATTATACGGCTCTATTACCAATTGCATGGTGTGACGCATACAAATTTTCGGAAGCCCGAAAAAAATGAATGCGCCTTTCTACCATATCGGTAACGCAGCTCGATTGTAATGGCTAGGAAGGAGCTGCGGAAGGAAATCATAATCATAAAACTGCAACAATCATCGAGTTCGAACTAATCGAACAGGTATCGACAGACTAACGGCACGAACAACTGTTAAAGTAACAGTTAATATAATATATTCATAAAAGACTGATCATTCTTCCAATGAAAATGATATTTTTAGAAATGATTTTTTCTTAAAATTTTGGACTCCGCTTGTGAATGGCCGTGAATAGCAATTGATTTTGAAAATCCCATAATTGTTATTTCTCTGGAATGAATTGAATTAATGACACAAGTCTGATCTTACAATCTGTTGACCAATTTAGATAACAATTTGTACAATTTTTTTACAGATTTCATCAAAACTGCATAAAAATTATTCCCATTTTATTACAATTTGACTTAGGTCACTTTCAAAACAAACAACTCATACAGTTATTGCCAATTGCCAAAGATACGTAACGATAAATATTGCAATTGTATCAAGCACAATGGTGGTGGTTATTGGCGTTGTAGTTGTTTTCGTCTTGTCTTGATTGATAGATCATTTTAGGACTTTCGATACAGGTGGCGATGTCGTTTTATAGATTTCTCTATTTCTTCTTCATATACACTCAGTTACAATTTGTTTATAATTCTTCAGCGACCACCTCGATGAGATCATAAAATTATTATACCTGTTTGCAGAGGATGGGGGGTAGTACGTATAGAAAGCAATAACTAGATCTCGTGCTTCATTATGATATCCTGTTGCATTTCCGCTACGCTATTTCATTGTTAGGAAACCTCATGTCAAATAAAAGAGAAAAAAATATATATACTCGTATATAATGATACACTCATAAGCAAAAAGTGATCCTTCTCATAAACGGTGAAGATTGTTTTGCTAAAACTTAAAAAATGGGGGAAGCCATACAAGAGAGAAAAAATGAATTATGGATATGATTTTGAAAGATAGATGCATTAATATGTTTAAAAAGAGTTAATTGTACGATATTATCAAGAGGGAGTCATCATATCTCGATAGCGATACAAAAAAGCGTATCAGTTTTAGAATATGTCCAAATTGAAAATATTCTTTTGAAGAGATTTCCATTCCAACGCATTTCATCTCCGAATATGTAGATAAATGTTTCTGACATGATCCCAAAACGTCCTCTACTAAAAGTTTTAAACAATTTTCCAATCAATAAAGAATCCAATCAAAAAAGGAAGGAGATAATTGGATTGGATTAGGACCTATTTCCGAAGAGTGGATTGTTGACAAATTGTTTACACCGCACACACACACACACGCACCCAAGATGCCCACACACACATGCATATATTCTATCGTGTATACCTCTCCCTCGACCTTTCGATTTCATAAGAAGGCCACTCACACACTGGTCGCAACGTCCTTCAATGAAAGTTAACCAGTTAAAGGATCAGGCTGAGACATTCCCTGCCGTGACAACAAAATGAACAAGTAAATCTTCCGGATTACAATTAAATCAAATTACTTTCTTCATATGCTTTTTCATCCATACATTCATTCATTAATTCTTTCTATTCCATTCATTCATTCATTCATTCATTCATGGCACTGAAGATATTTCTTTAAATCTTATTATTCCAGATCCGGTCATTCGTCTTTTTATCTTTAATTTTATCCTTTTTCTATCCATTTACCTCCATTCGTCTTCCATTCATCTCGTTTATTCCTTCGGAATGAATGAATTGTTCATTGGCGCATCTTGAGCTCAGCTTTTGGCAATAAATAGAAATGACCAAAAAATAGAAAAGAAATTGCACAAATGTACAATAAATTTACAACAGCAACAACATCAACAATGACAACAATCAAATAGTAATAAAAGAAAAAGTGAATCACGGAGAAATGTAAAGAATTCGAGCAGCAAAAAAACCTCAAACAAAAGAAACAAAAAGTAAAAAAAGATCACATCCGGTTTCTTGTGGACTTCCTTGTGAGTTCCTGAAGTGAGTTGATGGAATGCGAGGTGAGGAAAGACCGTAGATATGGTACACCTAGTAAACGTAAAGACAAAACCGATACGAATTCCAAGCGATCCTGCTCGTTTACCTGCACGTCTGTCCGTACGTTCGTTCATCATCCTGTCAGGTTTGGTTCTTTACTTGCAATCGGCGCACCCGCACGAGAAAATTAGGCAAACATTCAATCGGGGAAGGTCTGTAACAAGATCGTCATAAACTAAAAGCAGTCGCCGCAGCCACCACAGCTATTCAGGTATATCGGTATCGTTATCGCTATTGTGTATCCCGTATTTCGGTCTAGGGGATTCCAACGATATGGCACATACTTACGCGAATCAGAAGGGAAAGAATGGTGGACAACAACAAACCAATCCTAACAATAATAACAACAACGCAATGCAGCCGAATGCAACGCAAACGCATTTCAGTCGATGCGGTGGTGTGCGCTCGACAGTAAAGGAATTTCCCACAGGATACTCGGGCTACTCTCTCTCTCTCTCTCGCTTGGAAAGCAATTCAGACACATAGAAACTTATATAAAGACGATCAGAGAAACACGCGCACTCACAGACAAAACACATGCATTCGTGTGTCGGAACTAAACGACGGACCTTGATGCACATGAAGGGAATGCTGTATGAAACGATTTAATAAATAAAAAAACCAAAACGAAAAGGGAATTGAACAATCATTTAAAAGACATTACGCTTAAGCACTACCATAACAAGAACATCAACAAACAACAACAACAATAACTATAGTCGCAACAGCCGTTTAAAATAAGCGGAATTTAAAAAACCTCGCCGTCTTCGAACAACTGCTGTCTGTCATCCGTCATCATCATCACCACCACCACCAGCGCCGTCTTTACCACCACCACCCCTCACCTTTGTCCTGCCACTCCCTAAAACGTAACCGTCGTAAAGTAACATTTTATGAGAGGGACACATGTGTTGTCCATTAAACTACCGTCCGTCATAGTCAATGTCTCGAGTTTTTGGTGGACAGGTGCAGTAACGAAGTACCGTAACAAGTTACTTGACTAAGACCTTCATAGCGGGTGCTGGTGTTTCATTAAAAAAATATTGTTATCGCGTCTCATTGCGCTGAAATGGTTTGCGCATATGACACCACCAACATAATTTTCAACTGATCGAAAAAATTTGTTTGGCTTAGAACGCGTTGTTGCTGCTTTCCTTCCCTATCTTTCCCTATGTGAGTAGTATGTCTGTCTCTTTCTCTCAAGGTTCGCATTGGTTCTCGCAGGAATATTAAAGACGATAAACCAATTGATGCAATAAAAGCCGTTTAATAACGTATAACTCGTTACTAAACGACGTATTTCTTATGACGCGCGTTTTGAAAATTTTATTTTAATGCGCGTCAAAATAATCCAATGAATTTTTGCAACTTTCGACTGTGTCGCAGCTGAATGCGTCAGGATACTCGATAAGTGTTTGCCAAATAAAGCTTGGCTTCGATATTGCTTTTTCCTCTGAGAAATTTTATTTAGATAATCAAAGTGAAAAAAGAAATACATTAATTGAATGATATTTTCAAAAATTGTACAGTTTTTGCCTAACGTATTTATTTGTTTTTAAGAATATTAAAAATGATACAAATGACACAAATATAAATTCGATCACAGTTTGATATGATGACGATTTTTACTCAAGGGAATTTGTTCTATTTTTAGTTTTAATTAGAAATTTCTATTAAAACACTCGCAACAAACACTCGTTCGACTTACCACAAAAATTGACAATCGTACATCATCGCTTCATGTAAAGCGAACGAACACACCACTCGTTACTTCTGCCCTTGCCTAATCAATTGGATTTTAGGCTTTCAGTATTGGTTCAATTAAATCTACTTTTTATTCGTTTTCAATTTCAATAGCAATAAAAATTTATTTCAGTTCAGAAAATGTTGAATTATTTTATGAAATTTTCGATGCAATTTAAAATATTAAGTCGATAAATTTATGAGAAAAAAAAAACAGGAATTGCCCGCGACCAATTATTTTTTAAAAAAATTTTCTGGTAAAATGATTTCCTATAGCTTACTATTATTGAAACCCCAACCCTGACTCTATATTTCTGCATTAATTTTGCAATTATTTCACCTTATCGATTAATTATAATCACATACATTTCCTTTTTTAATTCTTCACTAAAAGCCGGTTAGTAACTGAAGAGTAGGTAGAATCTTACTGTCCTCACCTTCCCTTCGTAAACAAGTAAACGGCCACAAAAAATATTTCATTATTTTCCATTAATTTCCAATTAGTTTTTAATAACACACGGCTCTTAGTTTTAATTCTACTTTAAAAAATATCCTTCAGTAGAAAATTGTTCCCACAGAATAAGAGACTATCATTAGTATCAGTTGGTGCGAGAGAGGTTTACGGGGGATATTTTATCGTGTGACCAAAAAAATTTTATGCTTCATCATAACAATACAATACTAATGTACACCGAGCATACACATGTAGTGCTCAGGAGCACACACACACACTCGCTCACACATGCACTCACTCGTGCAAATATATCAGTCACCATAATTTGAAAAAAGTTAAAATAATAATGAAATTGTGAAAGGATTCTTATTTAAATTTCATTATTTACACACCGATATTTTCCCTCGCAAAATGCTGTCTATTTTTTGTGTCTGTCAAAAGCAATTGCGTATTTATCGAGGAGATCACTAGCAATATCTTTTATAAAGGGACAAATAAATGAGGTCTAATTTTATGAGAGTTCTCTTTCGGGAAAAAATTAAAAATATTTTTAATTTCAGTGGAAATTCTATTTCCCAAAGAAATTCGAAACTTTCATGTAATCAATTGATAACTATAACAACTATAACAAAAATTTTAAAAAATATAACGTTCGAATAATGAAACGACGTGTTCATTTGAAAATATTTCTATACCCTACATCCGCCGGCATAATGTATATTCACTTCCAACTTTCGCTTATAACGCATTAAGGGAGGCGTGATAAGTATTGAAAACTAATGTGATAAGTATTTTCTTAAGGCTAATCACCTCCTGAGTCGATTTAGCCATCTGTCTGTCCGTCTATTTGCCCGTCTGCCTGTACGACTGAGTGTAGGAATCGTAATTACAGCCGAAAGCAAGGAGTGATCGACATAGAATTTGCTCTGAATATCCTTTATCATCATAGACTATTTGGGATTGAAAATAGAAACCGAAATCATATCAAACCCGTGCCAGATTTTTACAGCTAATGTGGAGTTTTTCTGTGTGAAGAAGTCAATATCTTAGGTTCCAGAAGACTCCAAAAATATGCTTTACCATGCGAGTTTATCATTTAAAGGAGAAATATAGTCACAAAAATGGGCATGATAGATGATTGATCGATGTTCACAACTCAATAACTTTATAACTCAATAGCTCGTAAAGTAAACCTGAAGCTAAAAATGTATTCTAAAATTTACAGTCCTAGAATATTATTACTCTAAGAAATGGGCGTTCATCGCCCTCTGATAATTGGATTTAAACCATAAATTTATATTATTTGTGTAGGGTATATGAGCTTCGGCCAGGCTGAAGTTAGCGTTCATACATATTTGAATACAGTTTCGTTCTTGACAGAGAAATATTGACAACGCCAAAGTAAAGTCACGCATAAATTTCATATAAATTTAATTCGTCTAGAGAAGTAAAAGCAACAGTGAAAGAATGAGTGGAAGCCATACGATATTGATGCATTATAAAAAAGAAATAACGCGGCAAACACCTGTTGCAGAGCTCAAATATGGCTTAGCTGGTGCTGGTAGTTGTCTTCTGCGCTTCGATGACAGGTGCCAAACTCCGCTCGATCAACAACCTCTTCTTCTTCTTCTTCAATTTTTTCATTTAAATTGTTTTAGTCATTTCATGTGGGGGACGACACTGGCTAACCGACAAAACGACGCAGGTTATAATTTTTTTTCTATCGTAGAAATTAATGTTTCTCTGGTTGTTCGGCGACGCGTACCAACGTATCATTACGTAATGAAAAAAACTGAGAAACCAGAAAGTAGGGCAGGTTTCTAAATCATAATATTATTTTGTTTTATGACATTAACTAATAATTAATTCTATCAATTAATTAATGCGTATACACATATTTTCTTTTAGGTTTATATTCCCTCATAAACGAAATTTGTAGCGTTTCGTTCCCACAGTCGAAATCCGATGAAAGGCGACAGATAAAATGTGTCAAACGCTGCGACTGCTGAAGGTCTTGCTGCAACCTGACCTACTGAAAATGAAAACTAAACACCCTTAACGATTTAGACGAAGCTGAAGGAATCATTACGTGTCACGAATGGGTCAGACTAAGTCAATTAGCAAGCGCGTTCAAAAGTGAGGGAGAAAGAAAGAGAGAGAGAGAGAATAAACTGCTACAGGTTTATATATCCAAGTCGCGAACCCCACAGGATCTGTATTCCCAAAGCGAAGTCTTTAACGACTTCCATCAAAAAAGTAATAATAAATAAATAAAACAAACGCGAATGAATGCGCGTTAATTTAAACGTCTTGGTTGAGCAGGACTCAGTATGAGCAGTGCGACATGATGGCTGAGAAAGTGCCCGGCACCGAATACTTGTCTCGATAATAAATTTTGCACTAGCGGTCTAAAAACAAGCCCGTTCCGTTCCGTTCTAATTAGTGGACAATACCGCCAACAAATTTCTGTTGGCTCGCAGGATCTCACGGTTACCGTTGAAACGCCTACATTTTGAAAATGACTTAATGTTGGCAATAGTGCGTGTATGCATGTACGAATGTGTGTCCTGGTAGGGATGGAGTGATAAATATTTTCAAGCTTTCTTATGAAACCGTGAGCATAATTTCGAATAATTTATTCGATCAAAAGATAAACAAACGCTCGATAATCAGACCTATTTAAGAAGACTACATATAGACGAATTTAGACTTGAAACAAGCTCTGTCTCTTTCCACATGCGCAGGTGGGTTGGAGAAGTTGATATTCGTTAAGATTTCGGCTAGAGTTGGGTGTTAAAGGCTATTGGCACGAAATTCCGTCAACGATTCTCAAATTTGGTTTGGAGACAAACCGGTTTGGGTGAAGTTCCATCTTCAGTGTATGATTTCGTTCCGTATGATTGGAGAAGTGTTGACTCTTAAACTCTTGATATTTTGTTGTTGTAAATAATATTTGGAAAATATCACTTAAAAAAATAAAATTTTTTCAATCCCGTGAATTTTTTATTGCCGCGAAAAATACTGATTTTCTTTATTTCTGAAGTTCAGAAAAATCTTAAAAAACGAGTAGAAAGAAAGGATACTGAGCATCGCTTCGTTGATGCAATTTGTTTTTGCTGTTTTTTTGAAGTTGTTTTTTTTTTTTTTGACGAAGAGATCTGATTTAAGAGACTCAACAAATTCCATACAATTCAATACAAAAAATGTGGATGCAAAAGAAACATCTTTTAATTCATCTAATTACAATAACAGACTAAAATACAAAGCCCGGGGATGCAACAGAAACCAGATCGCGGGGAGGTTGGGCCAAGAGAGAGCGGATGAGAAGAGAACAATTAGTTTTAAAAACATTTTGATTTAAGATATTTATGAAGGTGCTTTTACTTCTGATAATCAAGAACTTCATTATTTGAATACTCCATCAAAAAAAAAATGATAATAAACAAAACTGAAAAGTTCCTACGAATCCTCCGAATCCTCCGGTAACCTCCAAGTTCATATAAATTCAAATTTCCAACACAAAAAATAGATAAAACACCAAAACCAAATTTCACACAATCTAATTATCCGCCTGTATAAAATTTCAATTAACTTTAAAACAGGAAGAAATCAAACACAAAACAAGACCCCAGGCAACAATTTTGAAAGGACCAAGAATCGAACGACGGACCGAACGAATGAAAAACCAAACGCGAACCCAACTCGGTTAACCCGAGAATTAGAAAAGAGCAAAAACACAAAGAAAAAAAAAACGCAAGAAAATAAAATAAAATAAACCTCAATTTATTAACGAATAAATTCGTTTGTCAATAGGAAATACTGACGGAAATTAAAAACCAACGAACAGAGTATTTTTACCTTCGATCAACCCACCAAACACTCGATTTCAAAAAAAAAAAAACAAACTCAACGACAAACCACGGTTATCATCAACAGATTTTAGCGACGGTTATTGTCGAACCTGAAGAAAGCAATAAAAAAGAAGAAGAAGAAGAACGAAATTTGTTGTTGTTGTTATTGTTGTTATTGTTATTACAAAATCCTAATCTAATTGATTATGAAGGCAATGAGTTCTAACGAATTCCAACGGCCAGGATGAATGATATAAATATTCATAGATGACTGACTCGTCGGCAGATGGTTGAAGAATGACTAAAGGATGACTGAAGGATAACTGAATGGGATGTTTGGATGGGATGATGGGACTGAAGGGACTGAATGGTTGGCCGGATGATTGTCAGTAGCAATATTTGACTTATAATAACGTTTGGCGTTGAAACCGTTTTGAATTCACTTTGGATCCATTTTTTGTTACAAAATCTAATGGAGCACAAAATGAAATTACCACAAGCGATAAAAATAAAATCCAAACGAAAAAGAAAAAGGAGATGAACGTGAAATAAAAGTTTTATTTTAGATTAATGATGAAAGAAATTTAAATAAAGTTTGAAATCGTTTGACATTTTATCGCAACGAGTTTCGAGGATATTCGTTCGATGTTTTAAATTTAATAAAATTGATTCAAACTAAAAGTGTCGTCTTAGGTTGAACGTAATAAATTCATGAAAAGAATCGTAAAAGCGTGACGATTTTTAAATTCCCAATGAATTCTTAGCATAAAGTGCTCTTTGCACAAATATTAGTTTTCGAGTTTAGACCAATCCTTTATAAGACTCCAATCCTCTAATAATCACTGATTTAATTATCACTTCAAGTATCGTTTCAAGTGTGATTACCATACTGTCGAAATCTAAAGAAACCAGACCAGTATTCAGAATTACAAAAACAATAACCTAACCCATTTCTACCCTTTTCCTTTTAAAGTAAGAGCGAGTTTTTTACAGCGATCTTTATTGTCGACTGATGACTAACTCGAGGGTTGAGCCACTGGTTTTTACTTTGCAGACATTTTATAGCCAACACTTTCGGATTCGAGTTTCTTTTTAATTCTTTGACCGGATGTGGATAGCTTTTTTTAAAAATGAAGCTAACGTATAAGAGTTAAAATATAACAATGTAATTTATCTGAATTAGCTAATCAACTAGATAAGTTTTGCATTATATCTTTTCTTTTATTTACCTAATGTGGGATTAAATACTCGTAAACATTTTTTATTTGCAGCTTTTTAACTTAATAGATTGATATAATTTATAGATAAAATATAGTTTATATAGCCATAAACAAGATCTAGTCTGTTCGTGCGACTTACTCGTATTGATTGTAAAATAATTGGATATATGCATATGCAAAAAAACGCTTCTGTTAATCAAACTATTTTATTAGACTCTTAAAAACCGTTACTAACAAATTTACATTTGGTAACGTTGACTTGTAAATATATCAGCCATATAGTTTACTAAAGTCCGTTTACATAACGCACAATTAAATTTGACTACTTATTAGGAAAAAAGTTTTAATCGCAGTTTGTTTGTCTTAAGTCTCAATTAAGTATTTGAAAGTATTTGAAAGTATTTGAAAGTAGTTGAAATTAAATAGGAAATGAATTTATTAATTTTCTGTATCCTTTCACTTAAACTACAATATGTTAACACCTTACATCTGCAAAAACTTTTCAATTTGCAAACTCGTTTATTCGAGCAAAACTCAAATACCATCGAAATGACGGATGCAATGGATCAATCCAATGATGTCTGAAATTACCAAATTGTAGGAGAACAATTCTTACAAAGCAAACTTTTTGAAAATGCTCATACATCAAAAGTGCGACCATTTTTTATTCCCGATCACATAACTAAATAATTGACAGATGACAACGTGCTCATTCTACATTACAAATCCTTCAGATTTTACAAAAATTAACTCGAACCCATTTAATCGCACAGAGAAACAAATAAGACTATAAAAATATGAAAATATCGAATATAAATAAATCTACATAATTTCAACCAAATTATTTCAAAAAGTTCTACCCTCTTCGAACTTCGACTAAATTGAAAATTATGAGAATTTCTAAAATCAACATTTTCACGTATAATTTTTAATTTTGCTTACAAAAAATATGCAAAAAAAACAGCGTAATAATGAAAATAAATTAATTGAAATCATTATAAATCCATAAATTGTAGCCCTGAAACTGTACCACACTGTTCATAAAAACTGTTTATAAAAAACCATTATTAAAAACAAAAAAAAATTTGAATTTAAAAAAAAATCGTTTCCCCAAGTAAACCCATATATTGTAAAATATATCGTATTAAAGCATGCGGTCGATCAGTCAGTCATTGTTCTTTAGTATTCCTCTGAGTTCAACTGCACTAACTCAACCGTAACGTTGATTTTTTTTAGTTCTTTTTATTACGATATAAATCTGTGGTATATATGCGATACATATATACTGTAGAGCATACTACTATAAATGTACCCAGGTTTATGGTATACAACAATCGGAAAGTGTTGCCAGTAGCTATTTTTTCGTTAGCGAGTGTTAATTTCGATCGTTCGTTTGTTCGTTAGTTCGTTAGTTCGATAGTTTGTCCGTTCCATGATTCGTTTGTTCGTCCGTTCATGACTTCGTTCGTTTATTCGCTCATTTTAATTGTATGTGAAATATTAACGAAAATTTCTGCTCAAAAAATTTCAGAACTTTGATAATAAAATGCTTTTTTTCCTAGATTTATCAGCGAACAAAATCTGAATTAGTTTAGGAGCTTTGCCAACATCCACTTTCCCTCGCATAAATCGTTTCATGAGGCTCTACTCGGTCTACAGAATCGAACGTACAAACGAGAATTATAATAAATTCAATAAATATATAAAGCAAATGTAAAAAAGCAGAGACACAACACAACGGATAGATTTCAAACGCATCAACGCCACCACCGTGAGCAGTTGAATCAAGTCGAAGTTGAAAATTCGTTTCAAGCGTTTGATGGTTTGGCCATCAAAGTAGCCGACCAGACCCTCACCAACTATACAAAGGAGGCTTCCAGTGACCAACCGACCGATGAAATATATTTTTATGTTAATTAGTTAGTAAAGTACACACATACACACACATACACACACATACACACACATAATCTACACTATATGTGTGTATATTATTATGTGTTAATGTATGCGTGTTTCTACAGGCCACACCAATTTGGTGCGGTGATTAATTTATTAGACATTCATTCATTTCGTACTCGTTCACATTCATTCATAGTTATCCATATCAGTATATGGATAAATAAATCCAGTTCTTATAGACTCAGCCCATCCCAGTCGACGAAGAAAACTTTTAGTTATCAACAATCAACATTGAAAAAGAACAAGCTATTCAAATCACTTCGAAGTAGATTGAGATTTGAAATATAGTCGAAGCGAAAAAAAAAACAAACTAAAGAATAATATTTCAAATAATCATTTTAGTAATACTTTTATAATGATTAATGGATACTCATAATTACTAGAGTTGATGATTATAAAGTTGTCAGAAAATGGGAATAAAAGAGTTTTGAAAACCTTTGGATTTTTGCAAGAAAAAGATACTTTTGCAAGATAAAAAGATAAAAGAAACACTTGTAAGAAATTCCACTTAAACGAACTTACATAGAAATCATTCTCGAGAATATTTCAAAATTTACTGGAAATAATTTTCTCATAAATAATTTCTTATTTATTTCTTCATTCATGCCCATTAAAATAAATGCAATGAATTCATAGTTTATCAGTACAATTTTCAAGGTTACGATTCTAACCTACATACAATATAAATCGGTTCTACAGACTTGTAGATAGCATAACAAAATTGTTCTCGAGATACTCTAGAAATTCGTTTTCAAGCTCAACAAACTGTGAAAGAAAGCGTGCCGCATGCAATTGCAATTAGACACATTGACGCATAGACTAACCAGCAGACAGATAGAGAAACAGACGAAGAAGACCCGTCCTCCAAGATTTTACCGTCGATAAAAATATAAAGTAATAATTTAATATTAATCAAAAAACATATTACAGTTGATTTTCTTTTGTTAAACGTTAAAGAAAACATCAAGGAGAGTGTTTAAAAGAAAGAGACTTCTGCCTTTTCCAAATGCTCTTAGATGCTGAGCTTCGGAGAAAGGGGGAAAAGCTTTGGAGTGCATTTTCTGATAATGCTTTTTTTCTGAAAATCTAGAAAACAGTAAAAACAGATTTTAAAATTTGATTTTATTTTCATGTGCTTGGTATTAATTTGCATTTTTTATGTAATCTTTCTTTAAACCAAACAAAATTCTTGCATATATTTACATATATATATATATATATATATATATATATATATATATATATATATATATATATATATATATATATATATATATATATATATATATATATATATATATATATATATATATATATATATATATATATATATATATATATATATATATATATATATATATATATATATATATATATATATATATATATATATATATATATATATATATATATATATATATATATATATATATATATATATATATATATATATATATATATATATATATATATATATATATATATATATATATATATATATATATATATATATATATATATATATATATATATATATATATATATATATATATATATATATATATATATATATATATATATATATATATATATATATATATATATATATATATATATATATATATATATATATATATATATATATATATATATATATATATATATATATATATATATATATATATATATATATATATATATATATATATATATATATATATATATATATATATATATATATATATATATATATATATATATATATATATATATATATATATATATATATATATATATATATATATATATATATATATATATATATATATATATATATATATATATATATATATATATATATATATATATATATATATATATATATATATATATATATATATATATATATATATATATATATATATATATATATATATATATATATATATATATATATATATATATATATATATATATATATATATATATATATATATATATATATATATATATATATATATATATATATATATATATATATATATATATATATATATATATATATATATATATATATATATATATATATATATATATATATATATATATATATATATATATATATATATATATATATATATATATATATATATATATATATATATATATATATATATATATATATATATATATATATATATATATATATATATATATATATATATATATATATATATATATATATATATATATATATATATATATATATATATATATATATATATATATATATATATATATATATATATATATATATATATATATATACGTATATACACCGATTTAAATATACTCACATATTAATTAGTATGTTCAACCTTTTTCAACAGACACATACATTGCGTCGTATAGCCTACTTATGCTCTCAACCAAATCAAGACCCTGGACTTTTTATTAACCACTAGCACCAATAAAAAACACTCAATCAATGACAATGGAGGGCGATCGCAGCGAACAACAGCAATAACCATAATAAAAGCCAAAGCAATGACAACAACCACTACAATAATACCAATAAGAGCAATCACCAACAACAATGTGAACAACAACAACTCTCCCCATTCAAAAACGATCGAAAGAGCATAGAAAACAAAAACAAAACCAAAAATAAAATCAAAAAGATAAACAAACAAATTCGAAAATCAAAAAAAAAAACCAACTAACTCCATTTGATTGAATACTCTCGCGAAACTGACTCACCGGCCTTTGATTGCAGTTGGCTATTTCAGTGCCCTCACGAGTTCCCCGTTGGGCAGGATGGACAGGAGTGTTCGGATGGACAATTGAAGGGAGTGAGGAGAAATGAAAATTGTAAAAAATGAAGATGACCGACCGTTGTCTGCCTCAGAGACGTACTATAGACGGATAGATTGAATAAACTGGCGATGTAGCGTCGAATCGTTTTACATAGACTGATTGGCCGGCCCGTGAATTTTAGCTTTTGCTTTTGACTTCGTTTTGTATATTCCATCAAGTACTCGTGGTGTGCCTTCAATTAAATTTTCTTTTCAAGCAATTTTTTTTCTTTTGTATTTTTCTTTTTACCATTTTTTTCTCTTCTTTTTGTTGTCTGTTTTTATTTATTTGGAACATTTTGTTTAATGATGAAATTTAGATGGGCTCCTTATGAGGTACGAGGCGTTTAAAGACCTCGAAGTTTCATGAAAAATAAATACAATTCTTAAGAATAAGCGGCTTTTTTAACCCGAAAATCCGATGACGAAATCTTTTTTCGAATTTTCACGCTTCGGCGGGTTTGATTGTTGTTTGTTTTTTTTTTTTTGTTCTTTTTTTTGGAAGTAAAAGAAAAATTCAAGCAAAAATATCGCATAAGAAACAATAAAAAAGAAGATGATGGAAACAAGGAATAAGGTTTTGATCATGACATCATTTTGTTTTACCAAGGCTTTTTTCATCGTAAGATTCGTTAAAACGTAACGAAATCACTTCAACTGAGAAGTTGAAGAAAATTTATTTTAATATAATATACATATAGTTTACAACCATAACAACAACAACAACAATTGCGAAAAATAAAACATATTGAAAAAATACAGCCAGTGCCTAATTGAGATTATAGAGCGATGTTATACAAGGGTATATAAGGTAGACGCTCCAGATACAACAGACCCTTATTTGGTTTAATTTCCAAACTGACTAATTTCAATAAATTCAAGAACCTTATAAGCAACATAATAATAATATGTAATGAACATTTTAAAATTGCAATTGATTCCTAAATATTTTTTTTGAATATTAAATAGAAAAATTGCAAAATATCTTTCTGACAACTTTGTTTCTTCGGTAGCAGCAAGGACCACAACCATTAGCCAGTAAAATTCTCTTGTAAATATAAAGTTTTTTATAAAAAAATAGGATATTAGATATGACGGAATTTGTTTTGCAGCAAAGAACACAACCATTAGCCAGTAGAATTGCCTCGAAAAAACAGTATATTTGTATAAAGGGTTCTATGTATGACAGGCTCCGGTCACAGCAAGAACACAACGCATAAGCAGTACAATTTTCTCGTGAATACGAAGTAAAACATAAAACAAATTATTATATCGTATATGACAGCCTCCACAATCCTCACTACCCTTAGCTAGTAGAACTCTTTCGCAGACACAAAGTTTCTTGTATAGAAGGTTTTTATATACTGCGGAATTTGGACGCGGGAAGGATCACAACCCAAGTCAATAGAATTCTCTCGTAGATATAAAGTTTTGGGCCTCCACCTCCCCCAGAGTATATATGTGATTACCGACATGCACCGGGGAGGATCTAAATGTGCAAGAATTTAATGAAATATTCGATCCTTCACCGACGTATTTTGGTATGTGTTGACATTCATCGATAAAGTTAGAATTTCCCCAATTTCGTCCTTTCACGGTAATACATATGAAGCCTATTTTATGAAATGCAAAAAGGCTAAACCTTTTTAATTTAAACAGATTAGGCCTGGATTTATTATAATCAACACATCGTCTTTACGATGTTTTCCTTCTGGTGATAGATGCAGCTGATTTTTAGGAAATTGGTCAGTTGAAATTAAAAGAGGCTGCGTCTGCTCAAGCTAGTCCTTAACGCTAGCAAATTATCACATATTTAATCACTAAGCCTCACTTGTAAATAATTGTAAAAAATATTGACATGATGAGGAATATTAGGCGCGGTTTGATGACTCCAAATAGTGAAATTTTATTAAATTAAGTTTAAGAAGAATCTGAAACGTTTTAGGGAATTTACAAGCAATTCTTGACTCTTTTTCTGATTCGGTTTCCGATGTCTTCATAATTTTGCCAGTAATCCCACATCATAATCGTTCATCAGTTGCCGAACCAATTCAACCTAAATTGCATGCTTTGAAACCCTTTTTAATCTTTTTCCAATTAAACGATCTTCTCCTTCTTATTACGAGTGTTAGTTAAACGGATAGACCGATTATATCGAATAGGTCTGCACGTGCAACCGCGTACACTCGCAACATAATCGTGTGACATCACTGACCTTGGTTTCTTTCTTAATTAAAGTGGCGATATGTAAATAAGCCAACACCTGGATAACAAAATATACCCGCAGTTAATGCCTTTTCCGATGTTTTAGAAAGGTTTGGTGGGAAGTATTATTTAAATAAAAACGTATTGAAAAAATTGATTGGTTTGCGTAATAATAATTGTATTGGATAGACCATTACCACCACGACTACCACCACCACCACCACACCTTATAAACACACCGACCAATGCCGTGCAACCGGTGCTGATCGCATTACATTTATTCCAAATCGAAGCCCACAATGTAAACCACTTGCGCTCAATTGTCGCACAGCTAGTCAATAACGTGTTAATTAAGATAATATTCATAATTATCAGCGTAGACTTGCAAAGAGAAAGAATTATTCATACAACGCAAAAAAGCCATGCAATGCAACGCAATGCAACGCAGACGACGCTACTGACCAACGCATTACCATCAACTCAACGCGTTCGCAGAATATAATAAACTAAATTCAATTTAAAAACCGAAGAAGAGCAAGCATAGAATTTATTGTTGATTATTATTATGGCGGTAAATCGTCAAGCCAATTACTTTATTAACATTATTCTGTTTTGTTTTTGTTTCTTTTTTTTTTTTGAGATCATTGAATCATCATCGTCATCATCATCATCGTGTTATTGCTGTTGTTTTTGTTGCTGTTGTTGTCGTTCGAGTGAACTCTTTCTCATCACCAGAAAGTGTCGATGCAATTAATTCATTTTCCGTTCGGTTTTTTTGCATTTATTTCGTGCGTTGCGTTGTCACCGCATTGCGCCAAATGACGGCTGTCCGTTCTTGCGTTCAATACCGGATACCATTCTTTGCATGCTCTATGCTCTTAAGGTATAGGGTACGATTTGCATGGACATGTCATGGATTATTGCTAATGATCTTCGAACCACATGATCGAAACCGAAACGTAGAGTCACAACCACAAAACGAAAAAACCGAAAGGGATACTAGTTTGTATTAGTTTGGGTGTATTAGTGAGAGCATGTGTTTGTTTAAATCTGCCCACAATTAGTCCATACAAAATGTTCTATCTCTCTCACCCTCCCTCCCCCCATTTCTGTCACTATCACAACAATTTTCAGAAATCGAATTTACACAAAACTTAAGGAATGTATAAACATTATCGCTTATTAATGAACTCCAAGGAGATGGCGCCTCCTTTATCTGTGATATGTGTGCGTGCGTGCTTCTGTCAGTCTGATTTCAACACCATCAATTTGTTATAAAATTAATTTCCGTTTTAAACAGAAAAATACATTTAAATAATAAATAAACAAATTAATGAAGAAAATTATTTAAACATCCATTAGACAAACGAATGGAATGCCGATCGAATTGTCCGATCAAATTTTATATCGATGAATAATCTACATCAAGAGTTACAATTTCATCCATTAATCGATTCCGTTCGCGATCATTTGATACGAAGAGAAATCGAAGAAACCAGCTACTGCTTTTTAGCATCGAGCAATTTCAATCATGATTGCTCTATATTCTTCTAGCTGCACTAGATATGCACACCTGCATCATTCCAGTCCATTTCGTATCATTCCGTTTTATTCCGTTTTAATTGTTTCTTAGTAAATTTTTTTATGAACGTCTAAAATTTTTGAATAAATCCTTTCTTTCCTGTGATAAAATCTAATTTTGTTTAATGACGATTCTCTTAAAATAGCAATTATATTTAAGCCCCCTACTCCCTCTTCTCCCCCTGCCCCCTCCTCACGGTTTGTTACCAATTCTCTTCAATCGCGAACAACTTTTTCAATAACTTACCGTTATTACGCATTGACGCTGATAATGATGTTCCGGCATGATGGAAATTATTGCTTTTATCACTTGCAGTTGTTGCTGTTGTTGTACTTGTTGTAGATCCAGCATATTCTGAGGTCAGTCGATGATTCTGACTATTGTCACTATTGCTCAGATAATCGGCGACCTGATGATCAGAACCACAAATTGAGCTTCCCGTTTCAAACGAGTTTGATTGTGCAGTTACATTCACGAGATCATCGATGCATTTCTCGCAATCTGAAAGAAGTATTGGAAGGACGAGATTTAATGGAGTGTAATGCGGGAATCACATCCGATTAATGTGGAAACTAATACGAAGTAAATACGAGATGAATTTAACATTAATTAAAATATCAATTCGAGATTAATTTAAACTTAAATCGAGATTAATATGATATTAATTTAAGATTAATTTGCAATTAAATTCGAGACTGATTAAAGATCAATTCGAAATTAAATTCATAGTAATTTAAAATTAATCCGCTATTAATTGGAAATAAATCCGACATTAATTTAGAAGTGTTTTTAAGAACTTAAAAAGAAATTGAAAAAATCTTGAAAAAATATTGAAAAAACTTGAAAAATTAAAATGAAATTAATCAAGTTTCAAATTATTAAAACAACATTAATTTGACATAAAGTCTAGATACTCTCAGAGATAAATACGGGATAAGAACTGAAATTATTCCTGAGATAAATGTGAGTTTTATTTGGAATTAGTTTACAATAGATTTGATGCGAGATTCGTCATAGATTAATTTCAGAATAATTCCAGACAAACTCAAGAATGAATCGAGAATTTGAAATTAAATCAATATTAATTCAAAGTGTTTATGTATTTCATTCATTGTAATCATTTTTTAGAAATATTCAGTATTAAATTTAATAACTTCATAAAAATAAATTCAGCATTAGATCCAAAATCCAATGTCCAAAATTAATTTGAGATTAAGTAGAAATAAAATTGTTTGGACTCAAGGCTCTTTATTTTAAATTCAAGATAATTTTGATATAATTTGCGGATCATTTTTAGACGAAAAAATTTATTCATTCGAGATCAATTCATAACTAATTAATTTAATTACTTCGAGATTCTATAGATATTATTGAGACATTCTTTAGGGAAATATTTAAATTTTGAAAATGGTGAAAGAGACGAATGAACAAATTATTTTCAAAGCATTTTTAAAAAAATAACTGCATTATTTCCAAATTTAATTCGAGAAATGTGTGACATCATTTATTTAATTGAATGAAGTCATTTAAACGGCAATAATAAGAAGAAGGCGAGGGCGTATATTATGAGTCTGAACTGCGTAATTTTCTGAAACTACATTAGAATAGCCCGCATTAGGATTGAGTCCAGGATTTGATATTGATTTAATAAATGTCAACCAGCAGATATTTGGATGAATAGATGATTTTTTTCTTATTATCAAATCAACACAATTCTTCTAGGAGAATTTTCTTTAATAGGCGACGCATTCAGTCAGACTCCGGCACAATAATCAAAAACACACATAAAAACACTCACAAGAAATACACATTCACATACAACCATCCACACACTTATACACGCAAGCTGGCAAAAGAAAATTCAATGAATACGTTGGCAATTTGTCATCGAAATAGAATTAGCCTTTTTCTAACGGCAATGCTAAAGCAACGAACGCGGCCGGGAATGTTTCCTTTTTAACCCTTTGGAGCGATGACCCAAAGGTCGCCTGGGAAGAGGGCAGCTGTCTGCGAGGTATTCGCCGCAGAATATTGAGTTCTTTTCAAAATTTTCCGCTATGCAACGAAGAGAAAATTGAAGGACACCATCATTACGCGGCATCGTCCAGCACTAGCGGAAATTGAATTCAAGGAGACTCAATTTTTTTTTGTAAACTACTTAAGCCTGTCCTACCGGTTCCTCACTGTCAGACGCAGTTCGACGCGCAGAGTCTGATAACAAAATTTCCCTTTTTGGACGAGATAGATACATCAATGACGAAATATTGACTGCATCGATGAAAATAAAATTAATATTTTAATAAATTTAATTATAAATGAAAATTCTATAAAAGAATAGAAAACATAAAATAAAATGTTAAAAGCATTAGAAAGTGTTACGGGCTTCCGCTAGAGTTCGTGTCTTGGTAAAGCGAATTCAAGACTAAATCACATCTTGGTATAAATTGTGGAAAAATCTCAAGTTTCATTTTACTTTCAAATTCATTCTCAGAATGGTGGCGTCTGGAATGTATTTGCACCTCCTACGGTTCCTTTTGTTTCTTCAGTTTCTGCGGTGTCTTACCTTTTTGAAGAATATCCAAATGTTCCCAGAGTATGTCGCCAGTAAACGGAGGTGTTATTGTCAGAAAACGCTCCTTGCCCAAATCGACCATGTCACGGCCTTTCATTTTAATGAACGGTTCCAAATTCATAGAGACCAAAGAGAATTCCTTTATTGCCCAATTCAACCAATAGATGACATGCTCTTCTGTCCATTCGCGGGGATCTATGAGAGAGTGTGTACGAGTGAGAGAAAGTTTGAGAGATTAGAAATAACAAAGATATCGTTTAAAACGTTTAGATAATTGCGTAAAATTTTCATTGATCATTCTTTACCATTTCTAGAGATTAATTCCAGACATAGGCGTGAAAGAAGGTAAAAATTGAAAGTATAAGACGTGAATGGTCTAATGAATGAAAAGACACTCGCGGCAGAAAGCCGCGTAATTTCAAAAATTGTTTATAACGACCAACTTTACAAATCCTGCCATTAATTTCTTAAATATCGATTTCGATTCAACTCTTTCGATTTACCTTTGGTAATATTACAATTTTGCACCTCCTTCTCCCAGGATGCAAAGGATGCCTTTAGAACTTCTGCCACTTTACGATTGGTGCCCGGCGTTAGGGGCGGAATTTGCGTGGGGACATCTGAAAGAATTGAAAAATGTCATAATGTAAAGAAATGTAACGAGCAAAAAGAAAAGGAACGAGTGGAGGCAAAGGCAAATACAATTATGAAATAATAGTAAAAAAACTAAAAATGCTGATAAACACCGCCTACCGCCCGAGCAGTCATCCCGATATAACCACATAAACTGAGTTCGATTTGATGCGATGCTTCTTCAACACTTTCTTACCTCTCAACTTGGTCGTATGCAATTGTTGCAACCTATGCGATTTCAGACTCAATTTATTGCTGGGAAAACGACCATAGAGGTCGTTGTTGTTGTTGTTGTTGTGCACCAACGGCGATTGGGGTTGATAGGAGGGATGTTGTTGATGATGCTGATGCTGCTGATGATGATGCTGCTGATGATGATTATGATGTTGATAATGCTGTTGGTGGTGTCCCGCACGTAACGGTACACGTAGCCTGCTATCTGACCAATCAATCCATTCATTCGTCATTGCTTCAGCCACTTTCGCGGCCCCGAAGTAAATTGTTGATTGTTTTTGTTTTCAGCTTTCGAATATGTCAGTGTCATTGGGTGGGTGAGGAGGGACAACAACACTATCTCACTCGCACATTCAATTCTGCGTCAAATATTTATTTAAAATAGCATACGTTTTTTTTTGTTTGTTTTTAATGATAATTTGTTTAACGGCCGTTTTTTAATTGAGGTTGAATAAATTTAGTCTTTTATTGCTTTCGGAAAATGCTAATTAACGATGATGATGACGAAGAAGAAGAAGTAGAAAAAGAATAAAGCTTCTTCAACTCTTCAATTAACGTCAAAACAATATCAGCCACACTCTCACAGCACCAATAGGCAATAACAACAACAACAACAACAACAACAACAGCAACCACAACAACAACAACTACGCCACAACGACAACTGCGACTACGATCGTCTACCGACCGCATGATAAAAACAATCAACAACCGCAATAATAAATCAAACAACAACAAATCGACAATTGAAAAGTGTGTATTATCTTCTCGTCTCGCCTAGCTCTCCTTCCCCTTCCGTCGATAGCATGACAGAGTTCAATCAATCTGCACCAAAACAAAAACAAAACATATGATACAAAACGAATAACACAATTCAATTGCGTCCGTACGTCCGTCCACCAACAACAAACGAACGAATCAACCCATCAATCGCTTGAAATCAAATCAAAACATCATTCGTTTGACCTGCGATGTCAATGAGTCAATAGATCAATGAGCCCGCCCGCTCGATGATTACTTATTCTTCAGCTTCCTTTTGGAACAAATCATCATCTTTGGAACAGCTTTGGGTGACTACGTACGGGGTGCAAACGTTCCGGCACGAGAACGACCGAAGGCTGAAAACAACAATTGTATTGTTGTTTCGAAATGAAGACATTTGTTGACGAAGCGCTGGATGAAAGTGTTTGACACATTTGAGAAATGCATTCAAGTATTTAAAACATCGATAAGATGATTGGGTAGGAGGG
This sequence comes from Physocephala rufipes, assembly GCA_963966595.1. Classification (NCBI taxonomy): domain Eukaryota; kingdom Metazoa; phylum Arthropoda; class Insecta; order Diptera; family Conopidae; genus Physocephala; species Physocephala rufipes. Next base: position 14,112,371 of record OZ016501.1, read on the forward strand.
ACGTGGGGGTGGATGATAATTCGCTGAGAAGCCATTAAATATCGCGGAAAGGAAAACTCGAGATTTTATTCGATTAATCCGAGCGTTTATTCTATTAATCGTGAATCTCTAGAATTGCTCATTTGGTTTCAACTGAAATTTATTGATAGTTTACGGTACTAATCATCGATTTGAAAAGTCATTTTGGTCAAAGGTCAAGCCATAAATCTCCTGGATCCGATCCTATCTCTTACAACCGAGATGTTTTGAAGGGTTTATCTGAGAAATAATGAATTTAAAGTACACTGTCAGTTTATAACTCGATCGGTTAATCAGCTTGTGGGAAGGACGTAATGAAAAGTAATTCGGGGATGTCGGTGAAGAGGAAGCCACACACTCGTGTAGTTGGAAAAGGGTCCGTTCTAAATACAATCGCTTTAAATAAAGAATGTTCACTTATGAAGAATTTTTAACACGATGATGAGCTATCGCTGAAATCAAATAGATTTTTATGCTCTGAGAAGAATCGAATACCTTTGGGAGGAATTGAATACATATAAAATATTCGAGATGTCTCACGGTTACCAATTGTAATCTAACATTTGCGACGAAATGCAAGAACTCTTTCTTTGTATAAAACAAAGATTGCGACGTGTAATAAATTTCTTGAAAAGATAAAATGAGCCGAAATTACTATGAGTTATTTTTATACGGATTTTTGGTTTTACCCATTGTTATTGCTTTTGCGTGGTGAGTTCGTTTCGTAAATGAAGTTATTCAACATTTATTTATACAGAAAATTATTTGTTTTCATTTATTCATTTAAAAAATTTTGTAATTTGCAAATTTTGTCATTTTGTAATTTTCAAGTGGGCTCGAAAGAAAATTTTTTGAAGATAGAATTTTTTAAAATTAACGTTAACTGTTCTGTGCCAGTTTCTTTAAAAGTAAACTTGGATAAATTAGATTAAGTTTTTTGTTTACAAATGAAATTTAGTTAAACGATAAAAATATTTGACTTTAAAAATTTTGTATTTTCAAATAGAAAATTATCTAAAAAATTATAAATTTTCAACAATGTACAGACACACACACGCAATACGCGCGCACATTATGCACAACACCAAAAAGAAGCAGAAATTTTACCATTCAATATTTTACGAGTCCAAAGCATCCTAAGCCGAAACCACAAACATTAACTAACGATAATTTACTAAATCCAATGAAAGAATTCTAATTGGCGCGAAAAACGCAACGAAAAATAATCGATTAATTGATTGGATAAGAATACATAAGCAGTTTTAACCGCAGTACGCCGCTGTCACTGACGCTCTCATTGCCATTGCCGTTAGAACGCTGTTGCCGGCGCTAATTTGGATGAACGACGTATAAGAAAACCGCAGGCGTCAATAAACGAACTGCTTGACACATAAAGGAATTCTTTGACTTACAACAACAAAAAGAAACTACAACAACAACAACAAAAACTCCAGCGATTCGAATGTCATTTACAAATCGAAAACTGTTTTACGCGATTTCATACATTTGTTATTTCTTGATTTCAATTTTCATTTATTATTTATTCATTTTTAATCAAAGAACTTCTAGATTTCTTAAAACTCGCGTCGTTGTTTCATTCGATAAATTTTGAATTTCCACTAGCAAAACAATGCAAATTATGATCGTGATCGTAAACGTAAACGTTTATCTTCTTCCGTAACGGAAACCTCTTACGAAGAAGCGTTCCAAGCTCGTGAGATTCGAGGATTTACACTGAAACGAAGGCGCAAACCTAAACAACGCACACTGATCAAGTCCTCCCTTAGCCAAACGCGACCAACAAACACGAAATTATCAGCTCTGTAGTGTCCAGTGCTATCGAACATCGTGATGACTATGGAGAGTGAAGGATGAGAAGGAGAGATCGAAGGAAAATGCATCGAAATTTAGATTTAGAGAGTAAGAACAAATGCATGCATTAGCTATGCTCTCTGCTTCTCTCTCCCTCTCTCTCTTTCACTTTAACCGTTTCTATCATGCGCTCCAACACTCACTCTCATTATCGCTCTCTCACTTTTCTCTATCTCCCACACAAATACTTCAAACTTTATCAACTCTCTCTCTCTCAGGTTTGTTCTCACTATATTTTAAACCGCCTCACAGATACGTAGCGGCGTTTCAAACTACGATTCATTATTTTGTTCATTGCGTAATTTATTCATTCATTCATTTGAAAAATTCCACTCGCCGTTCTTCTGCTTCTCCGATCGCAAACAATTGAATTGAACGTCAGCGTCGAAGAGAAGAGAGTGAATTATAAACGGCTCTCGACATGCATCAAGTGCATTCTAAGAGCAGAAGATGATGTGTGAACACTTGTATGAGTGCGTTACTCTCAGCGGAAACGGCCGTCATCGTTTATGCATTAAGTATTAGTTGTTTAAATATTAAAAAAATTAATAATTCAATAAAATACTAGAAAGGGAAAATTGTAAGAAAAATGAAAAAGAAAGAGAAGAAGACAGCAAAAAAATCAACAAATTGCAAATCAATGCATAAATTGATGCAAATGCATTTACTTTTACAAAAAAATACTCTCGGTGTGAAATTTTGACAGTGTGAAGACAATGAAGGTTGATTAGAGGACGCATGCAGGGTTTGGAGATCGGAAAAAATATGTTGTATATTTCTATGATTGAAAATAAACCCTAAGCAAAATTCCAAATTAATATTCTTCAAATTCGCAGGATTCGTCACGTGGATTTGTTTTTGTATGGAATTGATTGTATCCACTGCATGTCAAAAATATTTTTTATTCCCCGCCCCTTATTTTTCTCTAAAATTTTCTACCAGTTTTTCGGTTTTTAAATTACAATTAACAAAATTTCTCTCAGTGCAATGGTTTGATTTTGTGTAAGACTATTAAAAAAATATTATAGATCTATAAATATTTTTCATCAAAAAACAAATAATTTTTAAACGAATGTTCTTCAGAATTATCACTCTTTTTATAAATTTCTTTCCCTTTCCTTTTCTTTCTATTTTATTTTTTATTTTTTATAGACAAATCCTCTATTTCGCAAATTTCGAAATCTACGAAGAAAAACTCGAAAATATTCCTTCAAATTCAAAGAAACTCAATGAAATACTGTCAAGTGCAAGAAAAAGGAAGTGTTGTTGTCGTTGTTATTGTTGTTGTTGTCGTCGTTGTTGTTGTCACTGTTGTTGTTGTTGTTATTTATCTGGTGATTGCTCGAGTACATAATATTCCAATAACCTCGAGATTATTTAACTTCAACTGCCTGGATGGCATCTTCTTAAAGAGGGGGGAGGAGAGAAAGGGTCTCTTCTGAAAACAAATAACAAACACAGCAACAACAATAATGGCAGCCACCTTCAGTGTAAAACGATGCAACAGCAAAAAAAAAGAAGAAAAGAGACGAGCGCACTTGTACGCTCGACAGAAACAAAAACATAAGACACAAGATACAAATGTATCTATAATCTGTTCTTACAAACCCTAACGTACAATATACAACGATCACTGCATTCGCACGTCACATTCAGTGACGAAGTGCGGCGTGTCGTCGGGCTGGTGTAAATCTGAAATTATGAATGAATTCTTCGTGTTGCCTCACACGTTCTACGTTCGAGTAAATCGAACCCGACGGAGGTAGCCGCCGATCACCACACGCATAACATGGACAAAAAAGTACATTATACATCTTTAGCGTATTTTTTCTTCTTCCTCGTTTTTCTTGTATTTCTTCAGATTTTTTCTTTCCTCATCGTTTTTTTTTTGCTCTTGGTCTTTTTCTGTGGCTTCCGTAACTTCCGCTCATACCACTTCTTCGTACCGAACACCACGACGCACCGCTCCACCAGCAATCACGCCAACAAATGCGTCGATCAACAACAGCAAGGGACAACGGAGCAAATTCGTGGGATATAAAAAAAACAAGCAAAACGACATCACAATCTCGCAACACAATGCGCCACGCCGCACCGCATCGCACTCGGAGCTACGATTACGTATTTTATGAATGAATTGATCGATCAATGGGAAAAAAACGGTATGAATGAATTGATACTACGTGTCAAAGATACCGGACGTGATGCGACGGTACGGGGTGCTGAGAAAAATATTGATAAGGGTCGATTATATCTGGTTGGATATTATTTCAATCAGCAAAACGATGCAGAGTTTTTGAGACTTCAAATGGACAAGACAGGTTTAACACGCAATTCGAAGATAATACGGTGCACAAAGGCAAGGATAGAGTGAGAGAGGGAAAGGGTGGGAGAGAGCGTTAGCGTGAGAGAAAGAGAGGAAGGAGACATAACAAGCAGAAACACCAGCAGTAGCAATAACGATTATATTTTCCCAAAATCAAAATAACAAATTATTGCTGCCTGAAAACGACGACGATTTGAAGGCGATCATTCAAGAATTGAGGATTGCTGGGATCGCTTTCTCGGTGATTAACTGAACGAGCGAACGAACGAACGAACGAATGAGTGAATGAATAAATGAATGAATGAATAACTGACACAATAACCACAACTTCAGTTTGGGCTTCCTGAGTGAAACAGGTTGTGGTCGCTAACACTTTCGGGCTACAGCGCCGGTGAAAAGAGGAAGAAACTAATTACATTCCAACTAAATCGTTGCGGCGATTCTCAAAAGTCTACTGGGAAATCAAAAATGAAGAGAGGTAGGAGGAAACGTGTGTTAAATATCGTGTGCGTGTAAGTTTGAAAAAAGAAATAAAAATAAAACCGCGTTTGGTTTTAAAGATGTTTAGATAAATGAATGAATGAACGAATAAAACGATGGATTCTTTTTACGAAAAAACCTCACAAAGACCCAAACTTGGCCAATGCATTTACACGAATATGATCGCGGCGATGTTATGTACTCTCACCCAGATTACTCTCACCCTGCTCAAGATCAAGATTCCGATCAAGATAACGAGAAAATCAAGAAGAATGAAGAATGATTTGAAGAATGAAATTCGTTCTCAACAAATAATTGCTCCGTGTTTACGAAAGATCTAAGTCCTGAGAAACGAGCTCGTTATGATGCAAAGGAGACCGACATATAAATAAATTACGAGACTATATTCAAGAATAACACATTTTCGAATGAAATTTGCGACTAATTCAAATTTTATGCGCGTTCGAATAAATGTCGAAATGTCGAAAATTTCATCTTCAGTGAAAGAAATTGTGAGATGAGAGTCAAAAGACTATTCCCTTTCCCAGTGACCAATTGGTTAGATTCAGGGTATGAAGATTAAGAAGTTATATTCATCATCAAATATTTTATGTAAAAAAAAACACAATCAAAGGTAAAATCTTCATTCTAACAAGCCTGAATTTTCGATACAATAAAACTCTCATTGAACGAAAAAAATCTTTTATAAAAATTATTAAAATATACAAAGAGAATTATCTCTTTATAAGCGAAAAGTGATCGACTTCAAATTTTCTTATCGTTATCTAAATTTTGGCAAAAAATTACAAATATTTCATATAAGTGTTCTTATTCCTAAATACCTTCACATTTTTCTCAAAGGAATTTCTGAAATGTTTTTTCATTTTTTGCAAAATTAATTTTGGTGATTATAATTTTAAATTCAAGTTCGCCACGAAAACGATTATAAGAAATCACGTCACCTGCTACAGGACACAGCATCAAATAGCAACAACAACGAAAACAACGGCGACAACAACTATCTCACAATTAAAAATTACCTACACTTTTTCAGACGTCACGTCTTCAACCCTTAACTAATATATATGTAATATCATTACATATACTGGCTGAATGCATTGACAAAGTGATGAAGATTCAATAAAAAAGCCACAAGAAATTCCAATTAATCGTTTTGTTGTCGCCGCTTCGGTTTCTGCTTCTTTCCAAAATCTATCATTTTTGGAAAGTATAGAGAAAACTTCTTAGTTAATTGTGGGTGGTCGTGGGTGGGTGGAGATTCCATAGCAGACTACTAAGAAGAGTTCGAAATCAGAGAAATGAACAATCACTTTTTAACTCTCATTTATTTTTTAAAATCGACTAAGTTCATTTTTATTAAAAATTATTTCTTTCAATTTTTAATTCAATTTGGAATCCGATTAATTTGAAACATTTCTAATTTTTTACTGACAGAAAATTGCTTTTGTTTCTAAATTTTAATAAAAACTAACTTAGTTGATTTTCAAAAATAAATTGCTTACACCCATTTCCTTGTTGAGAAAGGTCAGCAACAAACCGGAAGAACCGGCCATACCGTTGCCACAGTTTGCTCGATTTTTTAAGGGATGACTTCCATCAATCCGTTCTCAAAAAGCCAATTTCACCGAAAGGAAACAAGGCAACGTTATGGCGTCTTCTTCTTCCTTATCCTCAAGTACTTCTTCTTTCCCTCTTTCCCGTTCTTGATGACAACAAAAAGGTCGGTTAGTAAGATTGCTGCTGGCTCTTCAATGATAATTCTTACCAACCATCAAACGTCATCGATGGAGACGAACGTAACGGCAATTGATGAGATGCCAATTTTATTAAATAATGAAGTTGTCACCGCAGGCATGGTCGTTTAGTCGAACGGAAGTTATTAAGAAATAATAAAAATTACTTCACTGTCTGTTGTTGTTTTTGATTTATTTGTTGCTTTTCCAATTTGAAAATTTCTTTTAAAAAACAAAAGTCTTGTGTTTTTCTTTATATCCTTTGTGTTTGTTTTTCGTTAAAATTGTTTCTTCTTGGCTGCAAAGATAATGACTGCTAAGTAACGTCATGTCGGAGCTCCCTTCTTTTCTCGATCTCCCTTCACAGGTTTCATACACATGCCCACAAAAAGAGACTAATTATCGATTATATCTGGTTCGTAATGGTTTGTATTTTCGGCGATTTAGGTAATATTTTTGTTTAGAATTTTTGAAGAACTAATGGGTTTAACCGAAGATGCACCTCATTGGCACCTTCTCGGTCTCTTCCAGTTGCCTTTCAACTGAGAAACAATATTGCGGAGTAGTTATGTTAAATAACTGATAGGGGCGAGGCAAGTCGGAAAGGTCGAATAAGCTCTTATTCTTCGAATTAGCATACAAGTTTACGAGATATGAGCTTTTTATAAAAACAAAGAAAAACGATTAATTGAAATCTTTTTTCTTTCTTAGATTATAGTCTCCAAATATGCACACTGATGTATACGATTTTATCTATATGTAAAACATATTGAAATGAATATGAATGAAGTCAAGTCGTCAAGTCATTTTTCTCGAGCGCCACGACGTTGCGCTTAATTTTGACACCGCAGTAATTTGCAAGCATTACATTACAACTCCTCTAAGGAATTACTTCATTGCAAGGGACCTGAATATTGATGAATGGAGGGACGTGTGAGGGAAAGCAGTATAAATAAAGTATAAAGTATAAAGTATCTGCCAGATAGCTCAAGGCACAAACGCCACACAAACACACCCGCACAATCGATGGATGTCGAATGACGATGAAATAAATGAACGAAAAAGTGAATGAAAATAAATGTGAATGAGTAAATGGTAGAGTGTGCGAGTGAAAGAGCGACAAAAATGTGAAATGTGAAAAACAGAGATAGACAAAAAGCTGAGAGGACGGACAGACAAAGACCGGAAATATAAAATTACAGATATTGCAGTAACTCATGCAAACACACACACAGAGAGAGAGAGAGAGAGAGAAAGGCACATACACAACAATACACGCACAACACACATACACACATACATATAGACACAAGCATTCAATCAATCACACCAACCGATTTAATTTTGTATCGCATAAACCGCAACTCCAGTAGGACCACTCTCTCTTTCCCCCTCCTCCCCCATTCCGCTATATCCCTAGCTGGCATAGCGATCGACAAGTGTAAAAATAATTTCAGCGCATTGGCACCAGATGAAAACTTGTAAAAATGTAAAGCTAAAAAATCGCAAAAATTGATGGTTTCGCAAAATTGACGGCTGCGGCAAATGAATGAACCGAGAATTATTAAATTCTCAATGGATTGCATGGAATTGCCTCGTCATCGTCATCACTCACTCATTTCTACAGGAAATCGAAAGTTATGTAAAATGCTGCTTCTTGCAACATTTTTCGGAAATGTCGCTGTCGTTGGACCCGATGCGATGTACTCCGTGGAAGATGGCAAAGATATATTCCTGGCAGATTTAGTTAGTGAACGAAAGTATGCTGTAGGCGTGGAATTGAACTGAAATAGTTGTGTGATGAGCTTCTTCGATTAGTTTCTTTTTTATTTGGAGTCACGGCGACGCAACACCGCGACGCGTTGGCGCGGGCGTCAATGAACAAGAAAATTGCGATTTAGTTCTTAATCCAGGAAATCAATTTTAATAAAGAAATGCAATGCACTTCAACGAAAACAACAACAACAAACATTGGCACAAAAATCAACAATATTTGCTTGACATCACTTTTGCTCATAAAGTTCTTTGCAATTGAAGTCCCCAAACTCCCGTCGCATGAATTCCAAATCGATCACAGCGTGCTCATTCGCATCTCTTTAGGATCAAACATACAAAAAAAAAACATAAAAAACAAACACAACAACAATAACAACAATAACAACAACGAACAGTAAAATCAACAACTTTAACTACGAATAAAAAGCAAAGTTACGACAACGAAGCGGAATCGTTTACAAAGCAAAATGTCGTCTTCTTCTCTACCACCCCCCCTACCGCGAGTGTATGAGGATGATCGAAATCTAGCCAAATCTTCTTCTTCTTCCTTCATATGAAGGAAGCACCGAAGTAGTAAAAGAGTCGAGCGAAGTCCTCCAACGCATCAATAGCTTGAAGACGCGTTACCCGCTCGACCATTAAAAAGGCATTTACTGATGCGAAAAGTTTATTCCCACGACCGTAAATCGTCTCCGCAACAAACCGCGGTTTCAGTCTTCTCCAGATGCTAAGGGGTTGTAGTGGACCGATGGACATCGATCCGATTTAAATCCTCGCACTTGATCCTCGCAGCCTTTTTGTCTGCATTTTTTGGTGGAGGTGGTGAAAAACGCATGTTAACGCTAGTGCTGGCATTCCATTCCATTCCTTGCGATTGCTTGAGAAGGAGCAAATTATCCACTCCCGCTCTCACCCTTTCCCTTACTTCTTCTTCTGGTTCGCTAAATTCACACAGATTTTATTTAAAGATAGATTTTTTTTGAAAAAAATTCATATCAAATTTAATTTGATTCGTTTCTTTTTTTTTTGGTAATTTTTATTGTTCACAACGGCGGCGTCTGTTGCCGCTGCCGCTTCTGCTTTGTAGTTAAGTGTTTTTATTGCAGCCAATGTTGGTCGCAAGACTTTTAAGGATATCGCGGTAATTCGAGTAGTTGGGGAAGGTTTGAACGATGCCGCCGCCGCCGCCGACTCAACTCCGGAATCCTCTCGGGATCGATCCTTAAAATCTCATGGGAACGAAAAAAGAAACGATCGAACGATTTTTTAAGGAAAGTAAAAATCGTGAAATATTTTTTATTTGCTTTTCTTCGTCGTTTTCTTCTTCACTGCTGCTTCTTCTTATTGGTGAGTTGGTTCTTTGACATTTGGAGAAAATGAATTAATCCAAAACGAGTTTTAATAATTTGGAGAATAAAAGCAATTTTTTATTTTATTTTTTATTTATTTTTTTAGCCGAACTTTTCGAAAATTAACAGATTTTTTGTTTGGCTTGACAAAAGATGCCCGATTTAATTTTTTTCCCTCCTCGCCCGCCTATATCATCTTCTTCTTCTTCTTAAACTAAAGGTCTAAAAAAATGCAGCGAAGTCTGTTTTATGAAATTAAATTTAATTAATCCTCGCTCCAACACAACCGCCCACCAGCAATTAAACAGACCTTTTTCTGCGTTTACTTCTTCTTCTTCTTCTTCTTCTTCGTATTCATTATTATTTACAACGACTAAATCAATTAAATCAAAAATTTTTAAAAAAAAATTGAGGAACACTCTCTTTGAAACTGCTGCCTGTTTTGCCTTCTTATTGTTTTTTTTTTTTTTTTTTTTTTTTTGAAAATTAAGATAAATTCGAGATAGAAGAAAAAGCCAAACGGGAAAAGAATTAAACGACTAACGATTGCTTCGGTCAATTGAATCAGTCGATTTTGTTCCCTTTTAAAATAACTAAAGTAGCCCTTACAATGACCAGCGGCATCGGCGACGGTGGCGACACAACCGTGATGACATTAAATCGGTAGAATTCGACGTCACCGCCAACGCTTTTGCTACCGCTGTCGCCGCCATTCGTTCATCGTCTCGTCAACGAGTCTAGTCTGTAAGACTAATGAAGAACGGCGCGTCGCGTTGCGTCGATGTTACAACGACAAACGCATGTACGCACGACGCAGACTTTTCAATAAGATTTTTCGCTTGGTGCTTCACATGTGACATTAAACACATGCATACACACATACACATATACATATGTAACCACGTACCCGCACTTACAATATGCGGTATAGTTTGCCGTGCGGGTTACCAAAAAGTGACCATAAATACTAAAAGTCAGTTTTGAAAAAATCATTTCATTTCATTCCTTTTCATAAAAATTGTATGAGCAGACGGTCGTATATGCAGCCTCAGATTGACGGGTAGCCAGACAGCCTTGTAAATATTTGCAAACGAACAATGCTATTGTAGATAATTGTAAAAGGAATTGTCGTCAGTCAGCGCACCGACGCACCGGCAATTATTAACATTGATCGATGACGATGACTGTGATCCGCACACCTTCACGACCCGCACAAAAAAAAAACCGTCAAGGTTTTACAATTTTTGTCATTCTAAGATTTATTCCAACGGAAAAAATTGATAAAGGGGCAAGATAAATGATCGGCCACCGGTTCACAACCAAAGCAAATTTCAGATTCATCTTCCGATCCACAGACTATTTCTATTTCAATAAATAGTTTGATGATGATCATGTTAAACGATTAATAAGATTTAATTGTAGAATTCTTTGCATAAAAATTCTAATGCATTTAAGAAATTACAAATTAAATCATCTCTAGTAATTAATTTGAAACCATTTTCAACAAAATAATGAATACATAATAATGCACCAAAGTGTTCCAAAACGATCACTCAAATTGATTACCTTTATTCGATGACTTTTTAAACATCGATAAATGTTCGCGAAAGCCTTAGATTTCTTAGATTTCTTAAATTTGAAAATAACACCACCCGTAGGCTCCGAGGTTGAAGCTATAACATTATATATAGTAATCATGAAAAAGAACTTCTGAAAAAAACCCTCAATCAAGTGAATATTAATAATAATATCAACGATAACGTTCCTCTTTTCTTTTAAACCAAACAAAACACAAAAATACAAAACAATCTCCTTATCTTCATCATCATCAATATCATCATTTTTTTAGTAGCGGTAATTACCAACAAACAAGCAAATAATGCTTATGGTAAACAATAAAATCATAACAATAGAATCAATGATCAAAAAGAAATCATCGAGAAAACCATAAGAAATGAAACATCAAATGAATATCACTCACGATGATAATGATTGTTTCTAAAGATTATTTTCTTAAGCGATTTTTCTTCATAAATAAAACCCGAATGTATGTTTTTTCTATTAAAATCAGAGAGTTTGCTTTGTGAAACTTTTAAACGTAAAAAACTATATTCACATAAAACAAGATCGCTTTAATGGCGATCTTCAAGATCGCAAAGTGTTATAATAAAAACAGAATATTTTCAGTTCATAAACTGTTTCTTCTTTTCATAGAAAACATCAAAACATCATCATTATTATGAACGTGTTATAGAAAATAAGCTCTTTTAAAGAGTTGAGGGCTATTGCTCAGAATAAATCAGGCGGACTCTCAGGCGGCTTAACCGGAAAGATCAAAGGACAAAAATTTGATTAAAAAATAGCTTGTTTCTATTTCTTAACATCAATTTAAATGCAATTGTTTTTCACGTAGGAGATTATGTGTTGGTGATGGAGTGTGGAGCACCCCTTAATTACAATAAATTAACCAACAAATAACCAATAATTTAAAAATCACGATGAAGCCATAGATTTTCAATTCTGAATTCGTGTCTGTTTATGTGCGTTCAATCGTTCGATCATTGCTTACAAGACCGCCAACGGGATCACCCCCATACTACCAAATTTTCAAAAGCATCCTCTTGAAGACCGAATAGACTTTCTGGCAGCTGAATCGCTACGTTGCAACGATGAAGTGTGAATTTCTTGGTTGTGAAGTGATGAAAATTTATTTAAAAATTCATAAAAAATCAAATAGTATGAGGTTCGAAATGGATATTGATCAAACCAATTGAAATGATCGCAGCAGTTCGAAATGGTCTGAAGCAGTTCAGAATGATCTGCATTATTTTCGATGGTTTTAAATTTTAAATTTGAATTTGTTTCCTGATTTTAAGGATTTGCTAAAACCAAAGTGTGAAAATACTTTTAAATTTTCTTGCGTTAACGTTTTTAAATTGAGTTTTCATCCTTCGAACTCCTTTAATAATTTTCAACCAGGAAATCAAACAATGCTCAGCCATCTATCATCACGAAAATAATGAATGGTTTAGTCTCTTTCTATCTCTTTCCCTAACTCTATATTTCTGTCTCTTTCCCTCTCTCTCTCTCGTATACACATGCACGGTCGCGACTACAAACAGAAATGAAGCAAACGATGGATGAAAGGATTATCTACAATCCAGATATTCAGACCAGTCTTCCGCAAACTGATAACACTCTCCTGACCCATTCCTTCAACGTGCTCCTACCAACCACTTTCGCCAACAATTAAAGCAAACAACAAAACTAAACAACATTAATACTGTGAGAATTATAAGCAGCATATCCTGTATGTCCACCCCCCCTACCACGATCTCTTGCCTTTCCACCTACTATGCCATCACGACCAACTTTACTGCCGTGTAACTGTTATGTATCTTGAAAACTTCCGCAATCTACAAACTGCCTTCCAACTTCCGTCAGTGTTTTCTCTCACTTGCCAACACTCGCTGAAATCTGCTTCTTCACCACCTTGTCCTCTACCACCACTCTCATACATTATGTGGAACAACGAAACGGATGTTAAAGTAGGTTTAGCATAATTTCAGCTTCAGCTATAAACGATATACACGGGTCCAGTTGGACCAGTCAATACCTCTCATCACAAGTCGTTAACCAGTCCATTGGTCACTGTTCGTTCTGTCATTTTTTTCGAGTATTTCAGTCTTTGCAAATTCTACGATTGTGGATAGCAATAGATCGACTAAACGACCGATCGACGCTCGATCGATCGATCGATCTAGTACGTTGTATTGCGTTGCGTTGCTTTTGTTACTTCCTGTCAATTTGCAAGACCAGACCACTAACACCCTGTACATTTATCTTCACGCTACCGGAATGTCGGTAAAAAAAACCAACTTCAAATCAAGTCATCGTCGTCATTGCTGGGGTACCATCGTGGTTTTTTTCCTTTCTAACAATCTTTTTTATTTGCTTGCGTCATGCGATGCCGTGCCGCCACCGGATGAACTCTACGTCGTTGTCAGCTGCCGAATACCGCTGCGCAGATCAGGTGAGGCTGGATAATAAAAGCGTACACCGTCCAGCGTCCACTGAGTGACGGAACCGGTTTCATTTCATTGAGAAAAAGCAGCTGAATCTATGAATTAAAATCGCTAAAAAATAGAAGATTCTCGTATGCGACGCTCAAGTAACGCGACGTGATGAGTAGACGCGACGAGAAGGCGCTTCAGCTTTAGCAGCAGTAGCAGCTGTTGCTATCAACTAACTAACAAACTAACTAACTAACAACAACAACAACAACAGCAACAACGTCAAGCAATGCCAACCATTGCTAATGGGGCGTGATTTCTCACTGATGTTCTCACTGTTGTTGTTGGTGTTGTTGGTGTTGTCTTATTGTTGTTGTTGTTTTATTAGTGTTCTTGTTCTTAAAATATAATACGAGTCTCTTTAGAGCGTTCGCGCGAATGTATTCGTTCGCACTCGTGACGACTGAACTGACAAACAAACAAACACAAATACAAAAAAATAATCAAATAGCACCTGCCGTTGCTTGTTTTATGAATGGAATTATCAGTTGATCGACGTATGATTTAAAAGAAAAGATCGTTGGATGGGTGGAGAGAACTTGACCCTCTTTCTGGGGAAAGTTTTCACATTTTGCATCGATTGAAATTATTTCTTAAACTCTGTCTTACGCTTTCGTGAAGAAAAATTAATTGAGACGATATAGCACAAAAATCACCCTCTAGATCTGCAGATGTCCTTCAATCCACCTCACAGATCCATTCGTTCAGCGATAAAGTAATAAAGTATAAACAAAATTTTTCAAATTTTATCAATCATTTTGTTAAATGATTTGTTTGTAATGATTTGTTCATTTCCAAAAACGTCTAAGTCAATTTTTACTAAAATCAGTTTTCAAAAGACTTGAAAATTGATTTTATTAGAACTATCAAGATTTCACAGAAATTAGCAAATTAAATATAAGAATAATAGATTTATGTTAAGCCCTTCATAAAATTATTCATTGATCATTAATTTAATTTTCTGGAAAAAATGAACATAAACCACTTTGGGGGAAAGTTTTTGAAAACGAGAAAGAGTATCCCTTTGAACTTTTTAAGCCGATCAGAAATCAAATCAAATGATGCCTGTTGACTGTTCCGTTGACAAGTTGGTCGGCTACTGTCGCTTAGGAATACGTAATGATCGTCGCATTAACCCCCCCCCTCCACCTACTTCTACACCATACGGCGCCGTACCGTAACGCATGGACCCTCGCACAATCGGAACGATAATAACGAGTTCCTTTAGTAGAGTTTTCAGTCACATCAACTATACTCATCTCGGGAAAAAATACAAATAATTATAACTTGCTTTACATTCTGCCCATATCCACAGATCGGTTTGTGGTTGATGATGACTCTTTAATGAGCTCGGTCTTTGTTGGTGGACGGATGGTGTGGATGGTGCGAACGCTACAGATGGATGTAATACAGAAGCCGCTGCACGAACTAAACAAATTCGAACATTTATTCATTCATATATTCATTCTTTCTTGTATTCATCTACACATCCAGCCATTTATCCACTCCACATCGCTCCGCTCCACACCGCTCCGCTCCACTCCGCTCCACACCGCTCCGCTACGCAATACAGTGAATAGTAAAGTGTCGTTCACAACCAAAGAAACAAAAACAAACTAAAAAAAGAAATAATAAACATGGTTTGTTTTTTCGGTTAGTAAACCGGATGTTCCTAATCATAGTCAGTTTGTTTCAAATTAAATACATTTCGTTGCGGGTCGTTTTCTCTCACCATTGACAGACTGTACTTATCTCTCTTTCTCTCTCTCTCTCTCTTCTCCTATCACTTTTTTCGCTTTCTTTCTTCTTATTCCTCTGTCAATATCAACGATCGTGGGTCACTTTATCACTGAATTTGCATGCAGAGACGCAATAGAGCCGCAGTTTTAGTTTTAATCGCAGCCTGCTACGATATCACTCGCGCCCGCTCGATCGTTGATTATTAATCGTTTTTTATTGTTTTATTACTTCGCGACTACGACACACCACTGTCCGTTTCAGCCGCTTCATTGATATTTTCATAGAAATCGCTCAGTCAGTCGATCGGTCAATCAACAACAAAATATCACTCCATCATTACTTCTACGCTTCAAACGGTGTGCTATTGTGGTATCGCCGATATGACCATACCAATAAAAGAAGTAGAAGAAGGCAGTAGATAATGAGAAGAATACTTGAATAGATCAATCGATCGATCGCCTCTAAAGATCACACGATCGATCGCTTGATAGATCGGATGCGAAACAACTTCACGAAGTAACGCATAAGCATTGCTTATGCATTTGCGTTGCAGTAATTAGCAATAATTGCTCGTTTCCATCGTCCGTAATTATCATGTTTGAAAAGTTCAATTAAAATTTTATTAAATCAGCCCCGTCGCCCAAACGACGGAGGACGCTTTAGCTCATAAGGCTGTACCAACGATGACCGCAGAAAATATCGTTACCTATCAGGCATAATTTCTTAGAATTTTATTTATTTGAAACTGCCATAAAAAGCTACCAAAAGCCTAAAACAGGTGCTGAAAAAATTATGCAGACAAACATTCAATCAGAACTTAATGATTGATCGATCAATCGTCTTCCTTCATCACTCGTTACTTTAATGCGGCTTACGGAAGAAAAGGAGAAGAAGGAAGGGATATAAAAAGGCATCAGAAGAAGCTTCGTTAACTTCTTATCAAATTGTTTTAAAGCTTCCATAGAAGAGAGTTCTCAAAAATCAAAAAAATTATTCTCAAACCCATAAAAATCGTCTAATAAACGATTAAATGAACGATTAATAAAACCGCTTTTTACTACCGCTACCTTCTCCTTCTCCCCTCCCCTTCTTCTATTTCTTGTTATTTTTATTATTATTTTTAATTTATTTTCTGTTTTTTAAAAACTGCGTGAGATTCAATAAATTGTATTATCATTATCAATTTTATTATCATTATTAAAACGGCTCTTCTCTCAAATTGATCGAATCGAATCGATTGAAAAAAAATTTGTTCGATTGGCGAATAAATTAATGAATGGATGAATGAATGAATGAATAATAATCTGACTTCCAGATAGACTTCGTCTTCTTCTTCTTCTTATTCTTTTAATAAGCTCGTTAGAGCAGTAAAAATTGAAGTTCTCGTCGAAATGTTTGGAGATGATAAAGACATAAAATCGTAGCGATTTTGTTGGAATTTATAATTAATCAAAGGTTAACGATAATCTCGGAATTATTCAGCAGATTGTTTTTCCCACTGTTTTAATCACAATCAAAATGATAATGAAAAACAAAATTATGGTGAAACGTAATTAAGCGAGGAAAGTAGAATCGGTAAAATTGTTGATATCGCGTATTAAATAATTTTATGCGATTTCCATTCAATTTGGCGTATTAAAGACATTATTATTATTATTATTGTTATTGTTATTATTATTAATTTTTATTAATATTATTATTATTATTATTATTATTATTATTATTAGGAATGCACGCCATTAGTTGGTTTTCTTCTAAATGAAAATATTAAATGAAAAATATAAAATGAAATAATTCGTTTACTAGAATATAATAGAATCCATTCTAATGCTAAAACAATGGTTTTATTTAATGAAATATTTATTTTCACAAGTTATCGGAAGATAAAAATTATTCATTTCATTAAGATAAGAATTTCAATTTCAATTTCATTAAGATAAAAATTATTTAACGACTTATTAAACGGCATCGGTATGACGGAATTTGTAAAACGAAACCTCACAATGGACTACAAGGTTTCGCTCAGAAAATTTATTGGATTTAGAATACACATTTAAATTGCTGTCGTAACGAATATTCAAGTCCGATCCTTTATAATACAAATAATTATAAAATTTCATTAATTCTCTTGAGATAAAAAACTATTTAGTGGCAGTAAAAAACAAAAGCAGCGAGTACGAACACAGTAATCATTTCTAGAGAGTTATCACACTCGCCCTATCGCATACGCTACTTGGCATTCAAACACAAAATCGTACACTTTTCTCGAGAAATTTGTACCAACGACATTGCTACTCGCACTTGAATTTTTTAACAGATATCGTTTCCAAGGGGGGGTGCGTAAGGTGAAAACGATAGAAAATTTTTTTGATTTCATTGACTCCATAAATCCCCATTTTTCAAAGGGAGTGGGCGTGGCATGCACACTATTACACAATGCCATTCGTAGACTCTTTTGAGAAAAGTTGTGTTGAAGAAAAGTTAATAAATGAATTAATCCAATCAAAAACATAGCGCGAATCGTTATATTAAAAAGAGCGTGACCCGTCCTTTTCATGCCACGTGTGTAGAGTGTACGAACTTCAGCCTGGTCCAAGATAGCGTTCTTACTTCTTCTCAAACAGTCTTTTGATACATTTATTCAATATTTATTATTTTCTAACAATTATCTTAATATTTCACTTCTGATATTTTGGTTCTATAATATTTTCTCCATTAAACCACCTTTCGATTTTACATAAACATATCCCCAGCTTTGTAGAGAGAAAGAGACAAGAAGAGAAAGAGAGAAACGAGAGAGAGAGAGAGTGAAAGAAATGAAACGAAATGATATGAGAAAAGCTCTTTCCAGTAAATCATAAAAGTGATAAATTTTCTACCATTTCATTGTTGCTGCTTACGAAATTATTGCTGATGTTGCTGATGTTGTTGTTATTTGTTCGGGCTTGTCATTGTTGCTGTTTTTATTGTTGTTCATATTGCTCTTAATGATATTTATTTTCATTTTTTTGTGCTGATTGTTTCATTGTTAGTTGTGTCTCTCATATGATTAACAAAAGACGGTACGAGAAAGAGATGGAGCAAGTATGGTCATTGTTGCAGCGGTCAGCACCTGGTGCGTAATTTGAATCCTCGAGGCATAAACGAAATTGTTGTTATTGTTGCTGTTGCAGCAGCTTCCTCAATTGTTGCTACTACTTCTACCTGATGATGATTGTAGAGGCGGTTGTGGTGGCGGTTGTGGTGGCGGTAGTGAAGATGGTGGAGGTGATGGAACCAACGTCCCAAAGAGCTAACTACCATTCTCGGCAATTAATTACTTAAAGCACATTCGCACACGCAGCAGACATCATCTACCGTATTCTTAACCGCCCCCCTTTCACCACCCCATCTTATCACATCTCCCCTCCCATACACCCACCCACCCCCCACCGCCGTTCTACCACTAACAGACGCAAATTGAAACGAACAATACTCGAACATCGGAATCAATGATTGGGCGACTGAAAATTTTCCATCGTGGCTTGAATTGAACGGTTGTAATAAAAAGCTCCAACGGAGCAACGACGGACGGAATGAGAAGGAATGATCGAAACGAATAGACTGAGCGAAGAGCAAATGAACGAATGGAGGAAACAGACGTGACGGGATCGTTCGGGGAATAGATATATATTATAAGTGCGAAACGTAGTTAAATCTATCAAGACGGATCCATTTAAATAGGAGAAGATCTTGTTTTTGTTGTTGCTCCACAAAAAACAGCGTCCTGTTAGGACACACGAAGAGATAGAAAGACGTCGCAGTGCAAGCTGCAACTAACCTGCTCGCGGCTTGCGTGCGATCATAAGTTTATATGTGTTTGCTTTGTTTGTTTGCTTTTTTTCAGTTATTCCTTAATCATTGCAAGATTCAACGGTAACCGAGAGGAAACGTTGATCGAGAGGCCCGAGTGGCCGTAGTGGTGTTTTTATTTGTCTCTTCCTCATTTTTTGAAATCATTTCGGTGTTAGATTTGTAACAAAAGCAACTACCACTATCGACTCATAGTCAGCCAGCAATAATCGGTTGATCAACATTGTTGACTCTCATGGAATAGAAAACACCGCCAGCACCCTGTATGGAATGCCGCAATATTGGGGGGAAAACTTCTAGTAGAAGCAGAAGAACAAAATAGCAAAAAACCACAAATAAGTTGTTTGGTCGGATGCTGAAAAGTTTCACCTGCTTCTCGCTGCTCGACATTCACGAAACGCGGCAGCGCCTGCGACGGCGGCAGTAGCGGTGACAGCGGCAATGACCAGAGCTATAGCAATCCTCACTTGACAATGACTTAATGTTGTTGTTGTTGTTGTTGGCGTTGTTGATGCTGTTTGTGCGGCAACAATTTATCACTTCAAAAGGCTGACGCTTCAGATCAATTTTTTCCCTTTTGCAAACGCAATCCAAGACCATGCAATAGAGTTGTTGCTTTTTTATAATTTCTGCTGTTGTTCTTGCCAATGTCTTTGTTGTTGTAGCTATTGTCGTTGTCGTTATTTTTTTCTAGCATTAATACTGCCGATACTGGTGGTTCAAATGCTGTGCCTGATACTGAAATCAATGTTGCTCTCGTTGATTCCTTAGCTGTTGCTTCTGATACTTCGCCTATTGTTGTCCGTGCTGATGCTACTGCGGCTTGCTATCAATGTTGCTACTGGCTGAAAATCGGTCAGCAGCAGACACGATGGTAAAGATTGGGAGGATGCGTGACCGCCTGGCTATGCGCCGACCAAAGAACAAAGACTAAGAAACAAAAACAACCAGCAATTAATTGAGGCTTTCTGCTTTTCCTGGGATTCCAGGTATTAACAACAACAACAACCACGACTAGCGTAGCTTTTTCTTTATAACGTCGTTTAAGAAAACGAGTTTCTCAAAAAAGAAAAAGCGCTTCGGCTACTGGTTCTGAACTAATTTCAAAATAAATTGATTCTTTTTCTAATGATTCCATAAAAAAAATCTATTTATGATTTAATTAATAATTTCCAATATTTAATCAAAAAACCACTACTAGTTATGAACAGCTGGTTAGGGGATAGTTTTTAAAGCGATTTTCAAATGAAAGTATTTAACTCTGAAACTTTATCTAAACCATGACGAAACTATTTAAATAGTCGCCCAAAAAAGCATGCAAAAAATTTCTTTATTCTAAACGTATTTCCGCTTGGTAATCGATTAATCGCCACTACATTCGAAAACCGATAAAATTCAAATATGTATATAACTCGTAGATAAATCGAAGAGAATTGAACAACACGAAGAAGATAAAGAAGATTTACTCGAAGAGGAAGTCTTACTCGTTCAATGTGAAGCAACTAGAACGATGACAAATGGAATTATGGCTAAAACAACAAATCTTTCAGCGAGGATAAATAAACAATCCGTCGATTATTCGAATCTTCATTGAGTTTTGTACGTCCGGTACGTTGAACGCCCGGTCCGGCCGGTACTCGTTTGGTTGTTACGTTGCAGTCAGTACGTACGTTTGTCGTGTCAGTCTGTACGTTCCGCTTCGTTCAGTTTTTCCGTCGTATTCAATTCATTTGCCGTTCTCAATCCGTCCCTTGCTTTTAGATCCTTCAATGCTGTTCAAACTCGCCAATACGTCCAATCCATCCTGTACTAAATTGCACAAAATATTCTACTCCTCAAACTGTTCCAGCAGTAGGTCATGATATAATAAATTAGACTTTACCTAATTATAAAAGAAACAAAAGAAATAAATTTCCACGCCCTAATATACATAACCCACGATACTTACCGCCCCCCCCACCCTTCATGCTATCTTTATCCTATTTAATGCGCAATGTGCATTCACAAAACCAACAATATCAGTTCTCAATTTTGAAGATTTATTTTGGTCATGAAGTGGCCAAAGTCGACGGCGCTGCATGGATTTACGACGTATTCACCGCATTCAAATATAATTTTTCGTGCTCGCGTTTACCGTAAACGTGCCCCCCGCCGAGCAAGTGGCGCTTAGAAACTGCACGAAACTCAATTCAAATGAAGCGAATCGATAAATAAAAACAAATTGGATCGTATCAAAGCACCGAAATATTTTTATCGAAATTGAGTTCTATTTAAAACATCGCATCATATAAACTCCATGCTGCGCCGGCGAAACACATAGACACGGAAGCGTCAGAAACATGATGATCCCTTAGCGCCAGCCAATGCGGTGAAAACTCGGCGATGACATCTTAATATTTGAGAGAAATGAAAGTAAACTGAGTTTGTTGTTTGGGCTTTCGCACCGGGAAACTTTTGGGAAGTGTTGATATGTTGTAACAATGCTGCCAGATCAGATAAGATCAGATTATGAAAACTAAAGAAATGCGTCGTAATGACGCAGACTGGCGGAAACGTAGCAGTATTAGTAAAGAATAGAGAACAAACCAATCTTCTACGATGGAATTATTTAATTTCTAATTGAAATTCATCTAAAACTGATTAAGCTATATTGCAACTGTCATCAAAATGACCTGTCAAACAGTCGAGCATTCTTTAGATTTACTTCGTCATCGGTTGATGACGAGCCACAAACTTCCAACAAAAAAAATAATAAATAAATAGCTCGATATATAATTATTAAATAAACCCTTGGAAATAAATACATGAATGCATTATTTTTCTTTTTCATATCCATTGCCGCAACTAGATGACACCACGTACAATTTGCAACGCAATACTCGATACGCGGCAGCGATCAATTTCAACTTCGCGTAACAGATGGAGCGTTAAATTGCCAATCGGTTTAAGATAACAACAAAAACCCCAACAACAGTATCATCAAAGCATGAATTTAGGTGTGTTTATGTTCGCGTATAACGTCCATCTGTCCATCGTTAAATGACCGTACTGCATGTATTGCCTATTGCCAATGTGTTGCCGTTGTTGTTGTTGCCACTGCTTTTGTTGTTGTATTACAATAAGACCACGCTTCATTTGCTGCCAGCCGGTCATCTCGTCGCGCTAAGCCGAGTCTCAACTGACCGCCCGTGATCAAGAGCTTCCTTTTAGCCCAAAGACAAAATGATATACTAACGCACACACACACATACGCACTTATATAAAAATGACGAACGTGCACTGTAAGAGGAGAACAATACGTTTATAGCGTGTAACGATTGGGAACTCTTCGTCGTGTCGTCGTTCGTTACACGATTACATCGATCTGCAGGTGCGTTTAATAAGCATTTCATAGTTTTGAGCCAATATTTTTTCAACGGTAGATGTTTTGTTGGCGTTATTGTTGTTTTTGCGACTATTACCAATTCTGCTTCTCGCTAACTTTTATCTGATATATTGTTATAGTTGTTATTATTGTTGTTGTAGTTAGTTGTTGTTAGTGATATTGTTACGTCCGTTCTCATTTCAATTGATTAACGTACGCGCAGCTATAAAAAACAATCTGTAACAAACCGTCCAAACTATTCAATTAAATAGCATTTGATTGATATGTCGTCGTTGCGCACCTCTGGATTTTCTATCTCTCCTACGGACAGACACTCCCTCTCTCCACAAAAATAATTCCCATAAAATTGTACAATACGTTATGATTCCATCAACGAGCGTTGCATCGGCGCTACTCGAAATTAGTTTCAGATTTCGACGTGATCTTGTCTAACAAGGCTTAAATTATTCACCTCGATTGTAATTACAGTCATGCGGTCTATATTTTGTGGCCTGAAAATGTATATCATATCCTCAACCAAAGCTTCTTCTCTTTATACATTGCATTTTTCTTCAGGCAATTAATGGTGGCTCCTGTACGTAATTCTTTTCTGAGGAGACGATCAGGTCATCTAATGATCAATAGTAAGTAAAAATAAACCGGAGGAAATGTAAAGAGTTTGAAGCAATAATTTCATGGATTAAATCCTTTCTAATTTGTTGCCATTTAATCGAAAAATAATCAATGATTAGGATATCGAAATAACGTGTTAGAAATTTCAAGAATTTTTGTGTAGGTTTTTAGTCGCCGATAAATTATTCAAAAAATGTGGATTGATCTTCCTTCTATTATCTCCTTATATTTCTTTAACTTAATAAATTATTTAACAAAGTCTCCATCAAAAAAATAAATTTTCAAAAATCTGAGGTGAAAGACTATAAACAACTGCATTGTAAGAAGGAAATAGTTAATGGAATATTATTTACGTACTTCTACATCAGTTTGATAATTTCTTTTGTCTAACTTTTTTGGTTTATTTACGTTTCTAGCTAGAATACGATTTTCCATTTTCGTTCTATTTTCGTATACCACTTGCTTTGCAGAGAAAGATAGAGCCTCAAAGTATGCAACACATTGCGATACTTACCGCAATAAAAATCACCACGAACATACTAAAAAAATAGCAAGGGCAAAAACCGATCCAACTGGACAAATGAAAAAGGAATAGATTTAGCACCAACCAAGATCTGTATCGCAACAACAATGCAAACAATATATAGCAAGCAATAATAAAGCAAACAAAACGATAACAACGACAATAATTTTGTATAAATATCTGAATAGATTTTGCAATTTTTTAGGAATTCTAAGACATAATGCCCTCAAATAAGATGATGTTGATTTATTTCTCTGTTTAATTAGATATTTATTTCTTTTGAATTAATTGAAATATTTATTTATATATTTATTTACCTATTAATTAATTAATTAATTTATTTATTTATTTATTTATTTATTTACTTATTTATTTATTTATTTATTTTGGCATTTATTTCTTCCTTATTTATTTATTTATTTATTTATTCGCTTATTGGTTTATTAATTTATCGTTTCTATTAATAATATAATTTATTGATTTATATAGTCGTTTATGTATTTATTTACATATTTATTTGGGAGGTATAATTAAGTTAAATACTATTTTATTGTAATTACAAATTGTTATAATTTTTTTAGTTAATGGATAATTTTGGTTTATTTATTGGTGTTATTTAGTTATAATCTATGATTATTACGTAATGGTTTTAATATATGTATATACAAATTGTTTATTATTATTTTATAATCAGTCTTGATTCGTTTTAAAATTTTCTTTAGAATTCAATTAAAATTTTCTAAAAATCTAAGAATCGATTTAATTTTATGGACAAAACATACTTTTTTCTAGCGAAATATTTTCCAATAAAAATAGAAAACTCAATAATAGTTCTAGAAAGAAAATGTGAAAAAAATTTTAATATATTTTTAAAATAATTTAAAAATTTTAAATAAAGCATCTGCAAGTAATTTAAGAAAAAATTCTGACAAATAATTGCTGCGAGTAAACAAAAAAGTGCGACGTCCTCAAATAAATCAACGACACCACCAACAACAACAACAACACCTACAATAGCAATCTAAAAAAAAGACGCGAGGACAACAACAATGAGAAAAACAACTAATGAGACAACAACAACAATGATAATAACAAGAAAAGCAACATCGGCAACAAAGAGACTCAGATATTGGCGTCAGAAATAAGTCGAGCAAAATGAAGTTATGAATGAAAATCGCAACGAAACGCAAAGTCAAGAAAGAGAATTTAATCAAGAAAAAAAAAACGCAACAGCCTCCGCAACAGTTGGCAGAAATGAATTGAGACGATGGCGATATAAGCAGCAGCAACAACAACAACAACAGCGACAACATCAACTAAAACCAGTTAAACGATCTGTGGGATGGTTGGTCGATAGAGGAAGAAAATGAAGAGCGGGGGAATGATAAAGTAGCAGCAAGAAAGATATAGAAGACGAAGAAGTTGATAAGACGTAGACGTGGAGGAAAATAAGAAGGGGCAGAGAAGATGTAAGGGGTGAAGAAGAAGTGGAGTGCAGTGGGCGAAAGTGCTTCAGGCAACAAAAAACTAAAAGCAAAAATCTAAACGAGATGCGTGCGACTGAATGGATTCAAAATGCATACGCATACTCGCTCACTCACTCACACATACTCAAACATACAAACACGTACACACACACAGATACAAACAAACACACACATGCGTTTTATGATAGAATATGAAATCTTATTTCGTGCAAGCAACAGATGCAGCAGATGCTGATCAGCCTGAGAGTCGATTGACTGGGAATATTTACATTCATAGAGAAAAAAGAAGGGATACTTCAGTCGGGGAACAACAACAACTATAAGAATTAATAACTAATATATGAGAAAAACCCAAGAAACAGAATAAGATAAAGCAAAATTCAAGAGATAAGAACACCGCTATGACAAGGCGTTCGTACAATCGGTCAGGTAGGGGAAGAGATCAAACTTAACGAAGATTAAGCGCGCCCACGGTCAACACTGTCCGCTGCATTCTCTCCTCCGTTGCGATGGATTTTGATGCGTTATCAAACTAGACGAGATTCATAGTATTCATGACAGAGAGAGAGAGAGAAAGAGAAAGATAACGAACTGCTCCCTCAACAGTCATAATCAAACTCCAAGACCCAAGCGATGCCTGGACGAAAAATAATCTACTTGTCTTTCAGTCTATCGATCATTAACAAGTTTCTTCTCGACTGCCCCCTCCCTCTCCCCCCGGCAAACACCTATAGTACCATCACTCTCTTCACCCTAAAGTCCGAGCACGGCAAAAAAACTGGTTAACGTAAAGTCAAACTAACAGACGGCCAGTCAATAAAACGACTTGCAGGCATTGCGACTGATCATGGAAGAACAAAGTGAGTGAGAGAGAGAGAGACGGAACGGCTCTAGTATTTAGCAGTTATCGCAAGATTAGTCTTTCGAATGAGGAGCTAAAGAGTAACTAAATTAAAAAGTGAAAAACGAGAACCATCAATCGGTCAACAAAAAAAAAAAAACAAACAGTGTGAACAATGACCACAACAATGATCAGCCAACATAACCTCTAGATATATCAAGATTACAAGAATAGAGTGCGAGAGAAGTAGAGAGGTAGAGAGAGGAATTGAGAGCGGGCGATGGGAGAAAAAGGGCACGAAGAAGCGGAAAGGAGAGAAAATAAAAGGAAAAATAATTACGAAAAGGTTAGAATTTAAACAATAACTCCTTCCATTGAAGCTGAAATCTCAGGGCTGTTTCTTCTTCCTTTTCCATTCTTCCTCCCAAACTGCCTCATCATTCTCATGCATTCGTTTTCTCGTGGCGATCAAACATTGATTCCCAGCAAAAGTATCCAAACCAATGTCAAACATCCCGTTCGTTACCTCCTCGATCGTATCCATTCATTCATTGAATCCAAAGAAGGGCCACCAAACTTATGCATGAATGAAAACGAACGCGAAGAAATGAAAGCGAGCGCGGTGAGAGGAATGTGAACGCTATAAAAAAATATGAATGAACGAAAAAAAAAACAGATCAATGAGTGAGTGAATGAATAAATGAATGAATGTGTTGGATGGATACAAATATAAATATGTTGCTCTCGCTCTTCTTCTTCTTGTTGCCCCAACAAATTGAACCAGAATCTTATGCGTGTGTGCGTGTGGGACACGAGTATAAATAGTATTTACAATCGTTCGTGTGAGTGTGAGTGTGTGAGAGCAAACTGCTTAGACGACTGACCCGTCCAAATGAGTGAATGAGTGAATGACCATGAGAAGAACAAGAGAGTACTAGAATGAAACTAAAAGGCGACAGAGAAACAAGTTGTACAAAGAGATGGAGAGTGAGAGAGAAAGAGAGACCGAAACAGAGACTCGGAGTAAGGGGAGCTCGTACTAAGGGAAGACTAAAGCTATCAAAGAAAAACTAAACAAGAGACTAATAGACAAACAAAGCGATCTAAATAGACACTTAATAGAAGAAAATAGCTCGCTCGAATAACTGCAAGAACATTCGTCTACAGATCGTTCAACTTCAAACAAAATACACTCAAACTAATTGAACAACAAAATCAACAACAACTAGAACAACAACAACAACAACAACAACAACAATAGCAAACAATGCAATAACTGAATCAAAATTAAATATAAAATTAACAATCAGCGCGATCAGCGCGATCAGCGCGATTATCGTGAATTATCAGGGGCGAGTATTTTCTACACTTCAAAGACAATCAAATCAATCTCAATGAAGAAGGCAAACTCAAAGAAGAAGAAGAAGAGGAAGGCAAACAAAAACGCCAAGGAATGGTATAAAAGAATCAGGCAGTCAGAACAACAACATCAGCGCCAAAGAATTACAAAAAAAAAACACAGCACAGAAACAGCAGCAATTCTGCTTGATCTATAAATAAATCTTTATACATATATACACATATAAACGATATATATTTATATTTATATGTTGTATAAACAGAGTCTATTTATTTTCCATAGATGAAACTTTTTCATTCATAATTTTTCGCATTCATTTTTATGCGACTAAATATGTGTGCGTATGGATCTGTGTCTCTCTATGCGTGTGTACGCGCATGTGTGTGTGAGAGAGAGAACGAGATTCTCTTCAATATTTGCCCTCTGATCGGCATTAGTTGCAATATATATTTTGTGAGGTACCTGTACGGTCGCCGTCGTATTTATTTATATATGTTTGTATGCATGTGTGCGATTGTAAGTGGCTTTATGTGTGTATGTGTGCGTTTATGAATGTGATATATTTAAACATTGATATATTTACTATACTCGCCTCTCATCAATCCCTTCAACAACGTATTGCCACAAAACAAGCAAGGAAAGGAACCAAAGACAGATAAACGAAGGAAGAAATGATTAGACGGACGGACGAAGGAATACTTGGCGTCAACTTTTGGGCTTGACATTGAAATAGAAACAGAGAAAGAATAGAAGAACGCATAGATCCGATACAAATGCTATTGCTAAAGCGCACAAAAGGAATTCATGAATTAAAAAAGGCTATCGATAAAATTGCCATTTGTAGCATGCCCCGATCATCCTCTTCTTCGACTTCTTTATCTTCTCGATATTTATTTTCTTCGTTGTGCCGGATTTGTTTTCGAATTTTATTTATTTAATTTATTTTATCTTTTCGATATCTTTTAATTTCGCTCGATTATATATTAGTGAAATTGTCAAGCAATATTCGATTTGACCTCGAACTCTCGAAAGGAATTAAAAGAGGGTGAATTCTACGAAACTCACCACAATTTGCGAGGCCCATTAACGAATACAAAGTCGATTATTTTCACAATTTTTATTCGAATTTGAGTTATTATTATTTTTATTATTATTATTATTATTATTATTATTATTATTATTATTATTATTATTATTATTATGGGATTCCAGAGCGTTCCTATAATTTCCTTTTTTCGCATAATTTCTCCCCGTTCGGGCCTCTACAATTTTTATAAAACTGTATATTTTATTTTAATATTTTTTGCTTAACCCATTTTCTCGCGGTGTTCCAATTTTGGGACATATTTTCATATTTTTCAGTTCACTTCAATAACTGCAATTACGAAATAAAATATAAAACACATGGCAGAAATGAATTGAAACTATGGCGTTGTAAACAACAACAACAACAACTACATCATCTAAAACCAGTCCTTTGCGTCTGTCAAATGTGATCTCGTAGATTATTGAGAATACTTCTAACAAATAAAACTACAGGCTAAAGCCTGTTCTTTAGGCTTTATTTTATGCACATGACCGAACGATTATTTCGGATAGGACTTCTCATTACACCGTTTGTTTTACTTTTTTTGATATTTTAGAATTTTATCAACAGGGTGGTAAGGGGTTAAAGCCTACTACTAAGTCAAATGAATCAAATATGACTCGTACTACATCTTATTAGACCTTCACAATTCAAGAGTACATTCAGTAGTACACATTTTTGCACGGCTCTATCACAATTTCTCTTAATGTGAACAATTAAGATCTTTTTTTCATTGCGTCATCAAAATTTTGAGAGAAAAAGTTTTTAGCAAATCAAATACACTTTTCCACGTGCCTTCTTTGGCACGAGACTTTTTACAGTATTGTTTTGAAATGGTATTTTTTATTCATTGCAATGGATTTTTTAACGGTTTTGTAATTATTTTTACTTGGATTCTTTGTACGGATTTTTTTATACGGGATATATTTGACGTATGGAAAATCATCGATATTTTTATAAATGCAAGATAAGTAATAGTACTAAATCCTAACCTTAATATTTGGTAGGCAATGTTCCTTCTGAGGGGGTGTTGATGGAACAGTGCCCACGACATACACCCAATATTATTACTAAGAATTGTCTCCGATATTTTTCAGCAAATTTTAATTATCAAAACTTCCAAAAAATATCAATACGGAATTAATCGATTTCGTATGCTTCGTTTTATATTCATTCGCCGCCTTACTAATTCTTTCCCTTTATCTCCCTCTCTCCCTCTCATTCTCTCTACCGCACCCTATAAATATTAATTCTTTAATTTATTTTTTTTGCATTCTCTTGTTCTTATTCATGTTATATCTATCTACGGACCGTTTGAGAAGCTTCTTTCTTGAATGCAAATGCGTTTCAATAGTTTTTTAATCACCGGAAATAAACGACGTGACATTTTAAAAGATGAAAAAATGAACAAAAAGGAACCCAAAAGAAACTGATTGTGCGCATTAATAAATTTCATAATTATGTAAATATGTTTAATAGCAATGATGATGATGATGATGATAATGATGATATGGGTGACCGATGAAGTAGAGAAAGGAATATTCAAGAATTAGAATTAATACTTAAGACTCCGCAGCGCGCCGCGTCGCTTCTCTTTAAAAAATTCAATGACAATTTTGCCATCGCTGCCATCACAGTTGTGATTATCGTAATTACGTTCGTCATCATTATCATAAACACGATTGTTATTTCTAAAAACAACAATCAACATAGTCCTCCCTCACCCCTCTTTCACTATCTGTCAATAAATTGGCAATGATTCCCAACACATTCTCAATTTTGTAGAAGACTTCACCAACTAATACTTATTTTATCATCTTCTTTTAATGCTATTCCACTATCGCATGATCGTTATTCGTACGCTTTGCACAAAGATATCGCAGAAAGTGAATCACAACGATCGCACCACCGGGCGATTGATAGAAATTTTTTTAAAAAATTTCCAAGCCGCAGCAAATACACACAAGCGACTATTGGTCGCTTCCATTGTAAATAAATCTTTAATATGATTTGTACTTAAATTGTTTTTTCTTATTTTTATTGTTGTGTAAAATCATTCTTATCGTCTTCCGACAAACAACAACAACTCACAAGAACATGATGATAACCGTAATTAAAAGGGTCTCAATGAATCTCAGGAAAAAAACAACAATGGCGGCCTTGGTGTTGTGAAAAGCCACGAATTCTAAGAAAAATGTTTTGCTTTTATTTTTGATAATTTGAAACTTTGAATTTCTCAATCAACAAAAATGGATTCTGTTTTGTTTTTGTCTTTGTTTTTTTCATTTTTTCATTTTTTTTTTTTTTTTTTTTTTTTTGCTAAATAAAAGTCTTACAAAATTGATACAATTCATCGCTGACGCCTGTGATTTCGATTTCATTCTTCATCTACTTATTGTGGTAGTGACGGTGTTTATCAGCATTTGTTGTTTTTTTTTTTAATTTTTGTTTGTTATTTTCTTCTTCAGCATGAAATATTATATTTGAATTCCAAATAAACAATTTAAAAATGTTAGTTAAGCGAAATTAAAAACTTACCGAGCGATGCTTCATGATCCGAAATATCTGATAAACTGCAAATCGGTTCCTTACTACCGTCCTCGGGCTCCTCTTTAATGAATATATTCTTACCCTGAAAAATAAGGAACATTTTAGAAATTATCTTCAAAATCATCGATTGAAATGTAATCGAATGAAATATTAACAAATTATGGAAATCATTAGACATTCCTTCAGAAAACAAAAGGTTTTTTTAATCTGGTAAAATGTTTAAGTTCGGGGAGTTGTGAAAAGCCTTTCCATTTCATCAATTCCTTAACGATAGCAAGAGAGTTATCAATTGCTTCGACCGTTTAAAAATTTTATTACGGAATTTAATCAAATTGTATTTGATTTTTGAGCAGAAACTAGCTAATGACCCACCACTTATTATTATTGAAATATATGCAAGAAAGAGAAAAATTTGCAAAGGAATATACTGGAAATTTGATATCATCAATTTCCACGATTTTTTATGATAGAAAACCTCACATACAGTTATGCATTTGCGTTTGTGTTAGTGTGTGTGTGCGTGTATTCTCTACAATTCCATTTACCACCCCACCCCACCATCCGAGCTCAAACTACGCGACATTTTCGCAAACAGAGGCGTATTGAAAAATTACCCGAAAAAAGTGTGGTCGATAAAACAATTTTGACTTAGAAATTTTATAAAAAACGTAGAAAATAAAAAGCAATAATGGATAGAAAGTAGTAGATATAAGAAGGCAACACTGATATTCCTACGGAGCAATGAATTCCTTCTTTTTTATTTAAAAAAAAAATTTAAATATTAATTTTGGTTTTGGCTTTTTCAGCATTTTGTAGTTTTTATATTTGCTCAGAATACACACACACATGCATACACACACTCACCCACGCACACACACATACACGCACACGTACGTGCTTCATTATATGATAATGAACGATATCTCATTATGAACGCATTGTTCATTTCAAAATTGGCCGCGTGTTTCTGTTTCTGTTGTTTTGATAAGAGAAAATATCGCCCTTTTAGCGATAAGAGAAAGAAATATTTTTTATTCATTGGAAATGTTGTCTTTGAGCAATCTTACAAAAAATGTTTTGGAATGTTTTGAGATAATTTAACCTTATTTCATTTCTGCAAAATTAATTGAAAGTTAGAGATTCAATTTTAGCGAGTGATTGTTTGTCTTTTTTAATATTCTATTATTTTTTTTTTGTTGCGCCGATGCTCATTATGACTCATGGAAACACGAATACAAGTGTACACATTCAGGCATGAATATTTGCTACAAATGGGCTTTATAAAAAATGGAGCATCAGTTAGTTTCCTTTTATTTTTCTCATTCGAAGATGTTTTCAAATCGCAGATACGAATTTACTTTTAAATAATACACCATTTCTTTCATATATCCCTTTAGTGTCATTTAAATGTCAGTTGATCGGAATGTGGTGAAATGTGAATGTGGTGAGATATTCGTCCAAAGATATGCTAAAGTGAAACATAACGAATTATGTAAGAAAAAGATCATACTTTAAAAAAATGTTTATGAATATTCATTCATTTTCTCCTTTTACAGCAGTAAAAGAAGATTTAGATGACCCTACGATCTTTTAGTGATCTTTTAATGAAACTCTCTCCGGAAACTCAACAAATGTCCGAATTACAACTTTTTTTCTATAGGAGATATTTCGGAAAACCTTTTCAAAGACTTTCTATATCCGTTTCCAGGATTTAGAAAAATGCTTCAAAATATAATAACTTAAACTGATTTGGGACTGGTTTTAAACTGATTTCACTACGAGTTTTCTTGAGATGTCGAAAATTTGGACCTCGAGATCATGTCATACCATAGGAGGAACAGGATTTCAAGCAGTCAATACAAGAATTAAGATATGAAATTATTCATAACTTAGGCACGAATGACCCGTATATATCGTATATAATCACGATAAAAAAACAGCTGCTACTGAAAATGTAGAAAGAAGAAGAATAATGAAAAGAAGAAGGAAGAAGCACTTGTCGTCTCTTCAACTTGAAGCCACGAAGGCCGTGATCGAGATATATATGTATACTGGGTGTGTGTTATATAAATGCAATATAGCACAAAACATGTGTATGCATTTGTATGTGTTTCATACGAGTTTTTTCTAAATGGATTTGACACATGTAGTGCAATATGGATAAATAATATTCATATATCGATAATATCGTATCGATGTATCGATGTGAAATTTCTTTGCTATTCCAGCCAAACCAAAAGAAAGAAAAACCCAAAAAACTTCAGGAACAAAAAAATTGAACCAACTGTTTCAGGATGAAATTCAATATTTTCATAATTTCCCTGAGGATTGGTTCTCGTGTGTTCCTCGATAGATCGGTTTTCCTTTCTTTGCTTTTGCTCCGGCATTCAATATCATATTCACGTTCAAAAATCTTGAACGTGCAGGTTCACTGTACTCATCGTTCACTCCGTTTACTCGGTACATAAATGAACGTTAGTACGAGAAGGACGAAAACAACGTGCAGTTTGAAAGAGTGAAAGGAATAATTATAAATTAGGGTGACCAACCACTTCACGATAACTAGTCTAAAACTAAAGAAAAAGTATGATAAATCCATCAGTCGATAGATACAATCGTTTGATGCATCGTTGAATGAGATCTTAATCCTTAAGTTCAATAGTTGGATCAATCCTTGGATGATTATGGTTATCCTTATATCCACTACTAAAACGAGTATTGGATCAATAATTGAACAAATTGTTGGATCACACGTAGGATTAATCATTGAACCAATTACTATATCAATCGTTGAATCGTTGAATCATTGAATTAATCATTAGTTGAAGCGTTTGATTAACCGGTGAATGAATCCTCATATCAATAATTTTTGGTTCAATCCTAAAATTTGGTTCAATCAATGAATGAATCAATCACCTCACGAACCATAGGATAAATCGCTAATCAATCGGTAGACGAATCAGTGAATGAATCCTTAGGTCAATTGTTCGATCATTCGTTGGACGAATTCCTGTATCCGATCATTGTGTGGAGACTGGGTCACTCATTGGATTATTAATTGGAACAATTCTGCGATTACTTACTAAATTAATCAGTGGATGAATTGTTAGATAAATCATTAATCAATCGATGAATCAATGAAGGAATCATTGAATAAACCTGCATTTCAATAATTTGATCAATCTTTGAATGAATACCTGTATCGATCATTGAAGTCGAGCATAGGATCAATATTTACATCAATCATGAGATTAATTACTAAATCAATAATAATTGCTTCAATCCTTGCATAAATCGTTAACCATTCGTGGGAGGAATCATTGAATGAATCTTTAGCTCAATCGTTTGAGCAATAGTTGGATGAATCCTGGTATCGGTCATTAAATAGAGCACTGGGTTAATCATTGCATCAATCAGCCGTAAGAAAAACCATAGATGAATCATAAGATCTATTGCTAAGTCAATCGTTAGATAAAATACTGATCCAATTTCTTTACAATCATGCGTAATCTGTTCGTAATAAGTTCACAATTTGCAGCTCGACTGCTTATTTTCAATCGATCGATCAAAATAATCCACAAAAGATTGAACACTAATCCAACGCATATTCCAATCACTTCTATTTGAAAAAAAATTAAAGAAATTCATTACACCCGAGTGTCTGCTCGAGCAACGATGAAGAATGAAACGGGTGGTGGGCGATTTGCCTATGAGAGACCAAACAACGCGTAGCTAATTTTACGTGATGCATCGAACTTCAAATTTACGGTCGTTACGTTGCGTTGCGCATGCGTAGGATCGAGACAGTTTCAGTATAGATACTCGATGCGCCATCGCATTGCTAAAATGAATGCGTTGCACTGCGCCCGCAATAACGCCCGCGTTGCCAATCTCGAATTTTGTATTCCACTCTAGAAAAGGTGTCAATAGTATACCGCGGAACAGCCTGTTGGATGGCTGACTGAAGAGATGGATGGATGGATGACTGAAAGAATTAATGACTGACCGAATGAATGAATGGGATAGTTGGCTGTCTAGATGTATCTATTTATGGATATTGATGGTTATATAAATGAACAGTCTGCACCACACCCCTGCGTGTCTCTTGCCAACACAAAATCTTAATTGTTCGGAACTCACGCATGGAATAATTATTAATTTTAAGAATGCATTATACGTACAGGGTGTTCAAAGGGCACTTTTTCGTTTGAAATTAAAACGTTTAAACAAAACGCAATTCAGAAGCATTAAAACGCGTTTAAACAAAATGCAATTCAATTTCGTCACAATATATCGTCATCATCATCATACGAAAATTGCTTCTTAGTTCAGCAGCACCCTGTACAACCTAAAACCAGCAATCAAAAGCTTGCTGCTTCTGCTGGGGCTGCGATTATGGCTTTATTCTAAAAATACAAACGACTTCGATGAAGACGCGACGTACGAATGAGCATGACGCGCATACAAATTAAAACGACGCGCATCCCTTCGCATGCGTCACAATTTCAATTACTTCAAATGAGTTTCTGTCTTTGCAATCTATTGTTTTTCGGATGCATTACTTTTTGGCAGGACGAACGGACGAGACTTAACGAGACAGAACTGCATAAGGCAATAATTACGTAGATAAGAATTTACTTACTCTTCTTCTTCGTACCTGAATTAAATTTGGTAGAAAAGTTACTTTGCGATTTTTTTTCAAACGCATGCTGTTGTTACTGCTGCCGCTGTTGTTGTTGTTGTTGTTGTTACGGTTGGTAATTGACGTAACGGCGGTGACGGTTGTAGAGGCGGTAGAAGTAGCCGCGCTAGAGATGATAATGCTATTGCTGCTGGAATTGAATTTATTGATGGTGTTCGAATTAATATTGCCGTCGTTGTTGACGTTGTTGTTGTCGTTATTGTAAGAGCTGATATCGCTGTTTCTATTCGCGCTGCTACTGCCGCAGCTATTGCTATTGCTATTGCTATTGCTGTTCAATATCGTATTGTTCTGACCAAAAGCGCTGCTTCCAAAAATCAAGCTCGGATTGAAAGTGAAAATCTGATCGATATGCCCGTGGGCACTTTGTTTCCCATAAAAGGAAGCTCCTGCACTAGAAGGTAGCATAAACTTTGTCGTTGGCAGCTCGGCTTTACAAATTGCGAGTTCCATATTGTTCGAACATCTGTTGGAGGAAAAGAAACATTTCTGAATATTAGAAATTTCTCAAAATATTTCTAAGAAATTTTACTAAACCGATCTTCGATAAATTGGCAAGATAAAAAATAATTGGAAAACCCTGGAAAAAACTAAAATAGTTGTCAAAAAGCAAACGATATTTACACACACACACCTCCTCCACACCTTATTCCATCCCTTCCCTCCCCCACCCCTCCAACCACGACCCAGCAAACCATTCGCTTGAACGACTCCTTTGTCATTTTTTTGAGTAAACAGTCTTCATAACGATTGCGTGTGATCTTTCCTACGAGCGCGTCTCACCTCATCTTCACGATTCTGACAATTGAGCGTGTAATTGATTGTTTACTAACGCTACGTCTCGGTTTGTTTACTTTCGCAATTACGACATTTATTACCATTCGACATTTCCGATTCGGCATCATCTCGGAAGTGACGTACGTCTTTTGTTTTACCATTTTTTCTTAATTTTTTTGCTTTCATTTTTTCTTTTTTTTTTGTATTTATTTGTTCTCGGCGTACATTAGTTTTCAAGATAATGCGACTTGGTAATATTTTAAGATATCGTTTAATACGAGTCAATATTGACACAAAGACATGCCTCTAGTGATCACACTTACATCAAAGGAATGACGAAAACGACGGTGCGTTGCAAAAGTTTTATTTGTTGTTTTTTCGAGAGATTTCGAAGAAGTCCAATGAAGACGAAGAATAAGAACTCATCAAAGAAATTAACCGGCACATTGCACTACAATGCCCTCTCCCGCTCTTTATTGATTCGGAATATAGTCCAAATCGTTAAATAAATATATTTATCTTTTTTTTTATAAACTATTCGAATCAGAACTAGTCGAACAGAATCGCGAGAAACAGAATAGCAAGTACAGTGAAACAAAACAAAGAAGTATCGGTATTAACATACTGCCAACGAATACACCGAAAAAGATACACGTAGCGAGTATATTAAAAGACAGTTCGTTTTAAAAGGGAATTATCAAACATCGAATACCATCGGAAAGGAACGAACCGAATATAAATTACAGAAATTTGGATTTAATAACGAGCTATCTTATTTAGCTCATATCAATCGAGTACAACGCGAAAGAAATGAGTAGCGAGTATAGTTAACAGAGAGCTAGACTTAACGGGGAACTGTTATCGCAATTAGCGTAATGAGATGGAACGTATATGCTCATTCTTATAATACATACAATCCCAAAATCGTGAAAATCTCTTGAAACTTGTTTCAACTTTATAAGAGTCGGTACTCGTTACATTGCAAGTAAAAGCAATAATATGAAAAAACCTTAAATATTCTATACATCAAATGAAGTAGAATAGAAAATAGCCGTCAAACTTATTTCTGAAAACCGAAATTATATTCATCCAAACCCATTCCCTCCGATAGTTAGTTTGCGACGAGTACTAGCGCACTGAGGCGAGCAACAAATACAGCTGGTAGAGAATTATGCTTTCATTTATTATTGCTACTGTTTTAACAGAGAATATTTCTTTACATCGATGCTTTAACAGAGAAAATATCCTGCCAAAAAATTCACAAACTCTGTCAATGTTAAATTTTTATAGAATGAATAACAGAAATTATAGAAACGAAAGACAAGAAAACTGTTCGAATTAGAACCT
Source organism: Physocephala rufipes (assembly GCA_963966595.1). NCBI lineage: Eukaryota > Metazoa > Arthropoda > Insecta > Diptera > Conopidae > Physocephala > Physocephala rufipes. The sequence goes on from OZ016501.1 coordinate 14,150,282, forward strand.
GATATCAGAACGATAATAAAGATAGGAAATTTTATAGCTTTCAAACGCTCGGATATTTATTTTTGAAGATTATTTTTAGAAATTAAGATCAGAGTTTTAGAAAACCAAATATTTTTGAATTAAAACTGAAGAAAAATTTAAAATAAATTTAACAACTCTCATTACCCCCCTCACCAGCCCTCTTCCCGCCTCTGTGCCTGACTCTCATATCTTTCTCTATTTTTTCGATTCAGAAAATCTTCCACAACGAGGGTCTCTTACGAATATTTGATTTTATGGTAAATATTCGACCATTTTCGCTGCGCACAAAACTTTAATAAATTCGAATTAAAGCGTTTGATTGTGTTATTATCGTATAGCCCAATTGTGTCCAATCATTATTAAGGCTCAAGTGAATAAACGACACGATGTACGAGTGTATGTGTGCGCGTGTATATGCGTAACGAGTATCTGTACTAAAATATCGTACGTGGTTTCATTTGACGAATACTCTATGTAAATAAATACGAATTGCTCTTCGTTGTAAACAACTAGAATCTAGTCAAGCCCTCCTCGGACAAAGATTCTTCAAGCAAGCAACATTCAACAACAACAACAACATTACCAACAATCAATAACAAGAGTAACAATAATAACAAGAAAACCATAACAAAAACAACAATAACCAAAAGCAACAACCACACAAAAAACAACAATCAAACCAAAAAAACCAACAAACACACAAACATAATAATCAAACAAAAACTACGGTCGGATAAAAACAACAATCAGAAGAAACAACAACGAATCGAACAAAAACCATCAACCGCAAAAAACAACGGACACAACAACTAAAAAACGGAAGATTCATGAGAGAGTATTTGAGGTTGTTTTGCTCCTTTTTTTTGTTTCGCGGTTTATCGCCGGAAGTTGACTGGACGGACAGGACGGACTACTTCGGATAAGGAACAATTCGATTAAGCGGACTGACTTAAGACCGGGGAGGACTCCTTTCGAGTTTTTAATCATGATAGCTGTATAATCGAAAATCGGTATTTAAATGATCGCATATATAACTGTTGACAGCAACAACTCAGAAAGAAGAAGAAGAAGAAGACGACGACGGAGAATTAATGAATGAATGGAAATGAGATCAAACCCAGTACATCATACGGTGGTGTATAAGGGGAAGAGGGGAAGAGGGGGACGGATACAAATATGATGTATAATATATTACATAGTGGTGCGTTATGTAAATAATTCATAATATTTATATCAATGTATTTTTTATCGGAAAACATGTAATATTCAAGGCTCCCCGGAGCAGCAAGAGACAGTGATATTTTTTTTAATTCTATAAAAATAACGATGGAGTATATTGAGCAAAAATTTTTGATCTATCAGAAGGAGAAAAATTAACTAAATCAATTAACTAAAGCAATTTGTAGAAAAATTAACTAAAATTCAATTACTGTTAATAATTTAATATTTCTTTCCAAAGTAATAGACTTATCCCACTTTCGAAATGAACGGCTGATTGCTTTAGCGTTGCTTTTAAGAAGTTGCTGAAATGAATTCGCGATAGTGATTTATTCTTATCAAATTAAGATCGAAAAATTCATTTCGAGAAATTTTATTCTTTATCAATCTTTCTTAACTTTCGACAATATTTCTCCTCTTCTTCTTCTGCTACACGGAAAAAATCTCTTCGAACATTTATAACAATATTTCTTGCCTTTCTCGTACCCACCCCCGCAATTGGTTATTTCTACCTTTTTCATAAATAATTCAAAATATTTCGATATTGAAAACGATCTGATTCAATTTGGATGTGTGTTTCAGCACACTTTCGATCTTTTGATCGTAATCAAAAATGTACATAAATAAAATTTAGTTTTTTTTAATTTGAATTTTTTTGCCTCTTAAAAATAAATTTCATAGTCATCAGATTTATATTCTCGCATCGAGTTGAGTCAAATACATCCATACAAAAATCGATCGTCCGTAAAAACACTCATGCATACATGCACACCTACACACATGCATGTACACACATACATATTGATATACGTAGCCACAACAAATATCGATATAAAAATGTATTTTCATGTGTGTGTGTTAGTGTTAGTGTGTGTGTGAGTGTAAATGTTTCGAATTATTGTTTTCTTTTATGTTAATCTTTTTCTATTGCCAAATCAAATTCTGTTTTACTGTTATCTTTTTTTTAAATATAAAATATTTTCATGGATGAAACTGTTGAGTGGGCGGTCATTAAGTGGTTTATGCATGATCATTTTAGTGACCATTTGTCAGTCAATTGCACACCAAGAGTTATCGAATATGCGAAAAATAAATTAAACGAAATGCACTGCACTCTTTGAAAAGGTATGAAAATTTATCGCAGATCACCCTCTTTATCCACCTCTGTCAATTATGTCTATAATATCTCTATAAAAGCCATCAATTTCGAGCGTGTGTCTAAGACAGTTTTTTTTAGAAAACCAAATTTTAATTTGAATAATAGTGTTTGGGCACTTTCAAAATAAGCGGCTCATATGAATTTCATTAATTCTTCTATGTTAATATTTTAGATTTATTCCGATTATATATTCCTTACGTAATATCTGTCTGCCAGTTGTTTATAATAATTCATCACCATCCGTCCATTTGATGCGATTTCGAACAAACCAATCATCATTATTTTGAATGGTCATTATTCCAAACGATCATTATTTGAAATGATTGTCCAGCAGTTGTTTATAATAATTTATCACAATTTGATGTGATTTGCAATGAATGATAATTATTCGAAAGCATCGTCAGTAGGAATGATCATCATTTTTACGATCACAATTCGGAACGATTATAATCTTGAATGATCACCACTGCGGGTGATTATTATTGCGAGTGATTATTACTGCGGACGGTTATCGTTTCGGAAGATTCTAATTAAAAAAATCATCATTTTGAATCTTCATCCACTCCAAATGATTCTGCTTCCAACAAATCATCACTGCTTGCGATCATTATTTCGGACAATTCAAAACTTCTAATTCAAAACGGAAATAGCCATTTCAAAACGGCTAATTCCGAATATAGGTTATTGTAAACAATCATCATTCGGAAACAGTTATTATTCCGATCGAGTTTTTCTTAAAACGGTAACCAATCCGCACGATAATCATTCAAACACTATCATAATTTCGAACAAAGATCACTAAGACTGATAAGCATTCCAAAATGACAAAGCATTCCCGACGATGATCGTTCGGAGTGTGAATTATTCCGAACGTTAATCAGTACGATCGCTGCGAACGATTATCATTCCTGACGATAATGATTTCGAATCACAATAATTGATTTCGAATGATCTTCGTTTCGGAAAATTATCATTCGGATTTAGAATTATTCTGAACGATTCTAAACAATTTCAGACAATTATCATTTCGAACAATAATCACTCCAAATCATCATCAATGATAATTCTGAACAGCATTATTTCATTCCGAATGAGGAAATTCAATACAAACGTACAAAAATTTCAATTGAATAAAGTGAAAAATTTAAAAGACTTCACGACTAACAATTAACTTTACCAAAATTTCCGGCCGGTGTAAATTGTTATCATCAGATCCAATAGACCTCTGGGGAAACCTAAAAAATGACGAAACGAATTAAATAAAATTAAGGTTTCCCTTCCCCCTTCCATCTCATGCAATTCGCAACAAGCAAGGGAAAGGAGAAACCAATGGCTTTACTAATTTACTATAAAAACATAAAAAATGTATGCATTAATATCAGAATAACAATAACAATCAAAGGTAACCCCCATCTGTCCAGACCCTCTTTCGAAACATTAAGAAGGGGTTAACCAGCAAATCACTAAAGAAATAATTGGTTCAATGCATCGAATTAGACCGATCGTTGCAGAGATACCAAAGGAGAGATTGAGAAGGAGAGAGAGGGGGCGGGGAGAGGTGTCTGGCTTTTTGTCTTGTCATCAAAATGAATGTTTTTGACATTTCACTTGTAGGCAGGTCGCAATCGAAACATTCCCTTCTGACAATAGAGCGCACGCATATACACACATACGCGCGTAAACACACACGCACACGTATATACAAACACGCATACAAATAAATCTCCATCAGTATGTCGCTGTTTTGACTTCAAATCAAAAAATTGACCCTCTTTTTCGAATTTCACAGAAGCACCCAGACCTAACCTTAAAATCTGCCAGCCGGCAACCTGCTGCTTCAAAAAGTGATCATTCCTCTGCGAGATTATTTATTTTACAGCAATGATAATAATAATAATAGCCATAACAACAGAACCGACAAAAACACCAACAATAACAACGACGGCGCAACAACAACCACAGCAATAACAGCAAAAACACAAACAATAGCACCAACCACAAAAGGAGATGAGAAAAAATTCACAAGGGCTTTAAATTATTCTACACCATTTATATCGTTTCGATCGACACACACACACACACACACTCTCATACAAATCCATACAAACACTTCCCTTCAAAAATTTAACCCCCATATGGCGAACAAGTGTACACGTCACGACACAACGCATGCATGCAGACATGCTCGAGGTACCTCGATATCGAGGCTAAAATCCTGAGAACACGGCCAAACTGGCTGGGGGTTAGTCTGGTCTTTGGTCACTCATAACTTTACAAACGAACAGTTATCATGCCAATCAGTTTCGAGGGACCCTCAGAAACATGATCTCGCCTCCTAGATAAAGTATTATATAAGCACATATACACATAAATAAATATATATATAATTTTATATATTTACATAATATCAAACGAATACACAGGTAGCGCATTTTATGTATATTATATGTAATTGTCAGTGCATACTCGTCCCGAACCGGCGACATGCAACAATTACATCGGCAACGATTTATTTCAAATACGATAAATTAAAAAATATACTTATTACAAAAGAGAAACACTTTGAAATTGATTTTTCATTCCGGACCGATGGGATAATAATTTTAATTGAAGGCGAAAATAAGGAATAATTATTCCTTTTCAAGCACTAAGACTTTTCAAGCACTATCGCCACGATCGTGTGAGGAGAACGAACAAAAAATCAAAAAATTGGGAATTTTTACTAATTTGGGAGATTTCTATAAAGTTTATCTTGTTATGGGATTCTACTGCGCAGAGATTGTTTGGGGATGTTTTCTTTTATTACAGGAATCTGGCGTCGTTTGGTCAATTTTATTTATGCGAATTTTTTACTCCGGACTTTATTTTGTAGTTTTGTTATTTAGAATTGTTATTCTTATGGAATTTCATTGTTCTGACATTTTTGTTTTGTTACTTTTGTTCTACTGTTTTGGGTTTTTGCTATTTGGAGATTTTTTATTTTTGGATTTGGGTTGTTTTGGCATTATTTTTATTTGGAGAATGTTCTTGTTTTTCTTTGTTTTTTGCTGTTTGGAGATTTCATTATAACGAAATTTGATATTTTGGAGACTTAAATACGGGATTTTGTCGTTTGGGGATATCGTTATATGGACATTGTTTTTACTTGGAGACTATTCTTCTTTTGAGATCCTATTGTTTTCGATTTGTTGCTGTTTAGAGATTTTATTATAACGAGATATCATTGTTTGGAGATTTTATCACGGGATTTTGCTGTTTGGAGATTTTACTGTAAGGCAATTTGATTTTTTGGAGATTGTATGTACGGGATCTTTTATTGACAAATGTTTTATTTCGGGGCTATTTATGTTTTGGAGTTGTGCTCTTTGGAGATTTTATTACAACAGGATTTGACAGTTTGGGGCCTTTTTCATGGAATTTTGTTTTTTAGGGATGACATTAATTTGACGTTGATTTTATTTCTGGACAGCTTTTGTTTTGGTATTCTAGTGTTTTATTATTGATAACGGGATATCATTAATTGAAGACTTAATTACGAGATTTTAGGGTTTTGCAGTTTGGACTTTGGATATGAATTTTAGTACGCGATTTTGTTATCTGGGTATCTTGTTGATACGGGACTATATTTGTGACGAGAATTTGTTCCGGATTGTCTTCTCACATAGAATATTTAGCGTGGGTTAGAATTTTGAAAAAGTAATTTGAAAGTGCATAAGAATTTTCTAAACGACCAGACTACAAGATTTATTCTGATCTTCTGAAAAGTTTCTCAAAGACTACGGCTCATAAACTCCATCAGACTTCTACTTTCGCTTCAACAACGCCTTTGACATAATTCAAACTTTAACTTTGATCTAAAAATATCTACCAGTGTGACCTGGATGAATCTTCCTCTACCGGCAAATTTCTTCTTTGGCGGGGTTCAATTCGATAAAAATATTAAACTCGTATTGAAAACGTATTTTTTTTTTGATAATCATATTATCAACACTTTTAACGGCTGGACTCTAAAAGACAAAGTATTTCTACAAAAACGCCGCCGTTTTTCTCTTACATTATTGGAAATTTATTCTCGATTTTCTAGAAATTCTAAAATTCGAGAATTTTCTTGAACTGACGAAGAAGTTTCTTCGTTTCTTAGAAGATTCTTAGATTTTCTATCTAACGAAGAAGAAATTCGAAATCGAAAATGTGGTGACATTTAATATCGACAACATTTTTTATCACATTCTGGACGAATTACTTTCTGAGTTCATTAGAAATTTCATTTAATTAATTAATTTAATAAATATTTGGAATAATTTAATAATTCATTAATAAATGAAATAATTTAATTCATTAATTTAATGTCCCATCCAAGGAAACAACGAAACGTTTGTTTCCTATATTGTTGATATATAAGCACCCTGTAAAATCTGTATTTCTGTATTACAGAAGCTAAACTAAATAACCATAAAATAGCCATTAAGAGGATTATTCTGAATAAATCTCAACTCATCATTCATTTCTTCGGTTTATCCTCTTATACTTCTTCCCCTCATCTTTCTCTTACTACTTCGGCATTTTTCCAGTAAACAGTAGTTATAGTTTCTTTTAATTTCAAATTAATTACAGCCAACCTTAAAATCGACGCGTTTTTAAGTTTGCGTCATGGGCATTGTCGTTTTGACGGCTGCCCATTTTATTCCGTTACGCATTTTTTCATTTGTCGGAACTCGGAGAAAAAGTCAACCAAAAATAGAAGTCTTCCGCTCTTCTGGTTACTTGAGAAAGGTTAAAAGTTTAATTAGTTCGCTTAGACGCATTCGACTAACTAGACTCGATGAAGTTGGATGAAACGTTGAGTGGTTGGTATCCATTCAAAACCAACGGATTAACCGCCCGACTATGATGAGGAAAAGAAAGGGGATGCCGATATCTAATAGTACGCATGAGAAACTATCTCTGATCTCGGAATAGCTAACGATAGATCGACGGACTAAACAAAAACCGAGCAATAAAAAATGTGGAAGAATTTGTAAAAATTGTAAGAATTAGTATATCGGAAAAGTAGCAAGAATCACTTAAATCATATACATATATAGTCGTATGTGTATGTGTGTATATATACGTAGAAGTGTAGGGTGACAGATGTTGGAGTCTGTTTTATTGTTGTTGGCATGACTTAGAAATTTCAAAGTTGATTAAGGTTTTATTTAAGGATTTATTTTTAAAGTCAAACATTAATTTTTTTTTAAACACACGCGGAACACATGACAACCCCTCTGAAACCCTCTGAATGGGTAAGGTTCGGATTTACTTTCAGATTTACTTTTTAATGTTTTCAATTTACATTTAACGCTAAAAAGAGTCATAATGAGCATTTGAAATGACAATTTTTTAAATTTTCATTTTAAAATAATTGCATTTTTTAGCTCTAAATAATTTCGAAATTCGAATTTGATAATAACGAAAAAAAAACAGCCGTAAATATCAATAAAAAATCAAGTAGCGACTGTCATGCAAGGTCTTTTCTAACAAATTCAACGACAAGGATCTTTTTTCCTAAAATTTAAATCATTTTTTGTGTTTAGTTTATGGCGGCGTTCTGTAGACAGCGGTGTAGTAATGACTGTATAGAAGTACCTGCTTGAGCACTGAACACTGACGGCTAAACATCCAACGAAGGACCAACAAGAATGATAACGGCAACGATGATTTCGATGCCTTCCAGTTGGCAAGGAGTGCTGTTGCCGTCGTTATTCGATGCGATGTGAGACGATACTTTGCGATGCGCTACAATAAGATACGTTGCGTTGCGATACGTTTTGAAGGCAGTAACTAAAAATCGAAGTGTGGTAGCGCAAATCAATCTTT
>OZ016501.1:15481235-15681235 GCA_963966595.1 Physocephala rufipes
TGCGTCATGTTGATTACTTTTTTGTGCATTTGATCTCTAGGCTCTGCTTACGAGCGTTCTTGAATGAGAGCTCACAACGGTTTATGAGTTCACAACGATGGAATATTTTTTTCATAATGAATTTGTTTCCGCTTTTTTACATCAGCTGATTGTGGAGCTGAACGCCTCCGTCGGCGGCCAGTTGGCCAGTTTTTCTGACGGTGGGCCGATTCTGTCGACGAATTAATCATCGATTCAATCGACCGCATGAGGGTCGAGTTTTCCGACAATGGTGTCTTTTCGTTGTGGTTTCTACAAAAGAGTGGGTTTGGCTTAACTATGCCAGCCACTACCAGGATTTTTACCGTGACTGAATGATTGATTTCTTATACAATTTCAGATTGTTTCGTTTTCCACACTTTGAGATTTTTATGGGCGGCCCAACTTTCTTAATCATTTAATTAAAACATCTTTTAGATAATTATCTCAAAGGAATGAGTTATGTATCACAACAATTAGGAGCGTAGTAATGATTTGTCAGTAAATTTAATTACATTCACGAATTTTTATTGATATTTTTAGTATTGATTATCCGAAAATAAATCATTAAAAGATATTTCGGAATGCTTCGCTCCTTAACTGAAAATGAAAACTATGCAGAAAATGTTATCAAGACAAAATTAACTTTTCCACCAACAGACAGAAAACTCCAACGGATTTGATTTTTTATCCGATCCCCAGTTTCATCCCTTAAGCTAATTGTGTGTTATTGCCAAAGGCATTCGTCAAAGAAAAGGCAACATCAGCGTGGTAAAATGTGCGTGCGGGGTATTCTGCAACACTCTATATCCCTCTATAGCGTGACGCGAGTTCGTATATTTCATACAGATAACACTTTTTACATGCACGTACGTACGCTCGGGTTATCAATAAAGTGTGACTTGTTCGCGATCAGTCAAAATACCATAGACCAGCGCCAACAGCAAAGTGCCGAGACACGGCCCCAACGGCCGTTCTAGAACAATTTAAACAAGTGACGAATGCAGATGACATTAATTTGATTTACTCTGGATTTGACGATTGATCTGGTTGTGAAGTGTGAAGTGATAGATTTTTTGTACAAGTGTGCGAGCATTGATCTCGTTATTGGAAATCTCGTGTCGGAGATAAACACTGTTTTTTTATTTATAACTTTGCCTTTTAATTCCAGGCTTTTCTCTGTGCTTGATTTATTTAACTTTGCTTGTATGTATGGGTATGTGACGCTTATGTGGTTTGCCAATTAGAAAGCGATGCTCAAAATACTCCCAAAATTATCAAACTCTCCGAGAGATCGGGTAAGCGACTAACTGAACGATTACTTACCCTCGACAATTGGTTTAATACATTATTACAAAGTTTCAGCAATTTGTATGAAGAAAAAACAGAAGCTTCTGTTTAGAAAATTTCTCTCATCCTCTCTTTTCTCATCGCTCTTATTTTTCAGCTTTCTAATCCTTTATTGTGTGAGGATTAACTGACTTCTTCTACTCTTTACCCCCTACTTCTCTACCACTGTCCAACGACATGCTAACAAACACGTCTAATGATGATTTTGCATTGATTAGATTTTCTAGTGTTTAAAAATTAATAAAGATCGTTCTCTTCTCCTTTTTTAAACAATTTATAACTAAATTTAAAGACGAAAACTAGTAAAGGAGGAAGAAGCAACAGCTACGATAGCATATGTTTTGTTTGTTAAGTTAATTAAACTTAATTGAAATGATTTGTGGAATCATTATCTTCTTGGAAACAGGAAATGTGTGACGACGAAAATAACACAATTCTAAAAATTACAGGAAATTTTTCGACAGAACATTATCTCAGAAACACCGCTAGATATATTATATATCAACGTCGTAAGAATGTTTTTAATTACGAAATGGAAAAGTTCTGCATGGTGTAATATTTCATTTCAACGCGTCACAAAATTTGGCTCTGAAATTAAACTCACAACAAACTCCCAAGCACATAATTTTCTCATGATTGAATCCTTCTTCGCAATCAAAATCTTAAAAACAAAGGCCTAAAACTGTTTTGATTGTCAATCAGCATTATCGTTTTTTATCAATTTTGCAACAATTAAGTAATAATTATATTCTAAAATAAATAATCAGGAAAACCGAGAAAAAACAGGCAAGGCGACAGTTCAGAAAAATTCTCTTGGCAGCTGAGTCTTCGATAAACATTAATTGAAGGCATTAGCATCGATTATTGGTCATTAAAGAGCTCCCCTGAGCCTCTACCAACGACTCTGTATTTCCTTCAATCCTGCCTTTTCTTCGGGACAACATGTGTTCAGATGTCAAGACTCTCAAGATAAGCAACTTTTATTAGATAATTGCATTAATTTACAAATAAAGTGCTTCAAAAAAAAGAAGAAAAAAATAGTTGCTATCGTCCTCTCAACGATTTTGGTATTGGTGGTGTATGCTCTTACTGGTGGTGTCTTTGAGGGATAACAAGTGCCCAATGTGCGAATACAGCCACTTCTTTGGACTGCAGAATTCGTAACAATCGCAGCACCTGCTCAGGATCGGCGTTGGCATCGGTTCCGTTCAACATTGACAGCTACAGCACTCTTGAGCATTAATTTTGCAAAAAACAGATAGATCGATTGGTAGATAGCTCGACAGATCGAAAGTAAGACAGGTTCGCCTTTGGCTTTGCCTTGAAAGAGTTTAAAAGTGTTTTTGGCGCATAGCACTAAATGTGATAGGACTAAACGATTGCGTCAAAAGAAACGAGTCGATGTTACCGATGATTATGATGGTGGAGCTGCCACTACTCAAATCGGTCTCCGCAGAACTCTGTAAATATCTGTTGATCATGTTTCAGGTTGAGAAATCAGTTGGGGATATTTAGTGCATGCAGTTTTTTTTTGGAGTTGAAGAATTGTCGAAGGAAAGCATTTTGTAATGCAGCAACAGTATCCAGGAATGGCACCATCGATTGCCCTTCCACAAAATTCGCTTGATGCACAAAATTGACAAGACCAACTCTTAAACACCATCAACTGATAATAAATCTAATTGACACATTTGTAAGTCGTATTGGTCGAATTAAGTAAAGATTGAAGGTTGCAAAAATGTAAAACGACCAGTCCAGACAATCTCCGCCTGTGGAGAAAACGGTCGCTTCGTCGCAGATTTAAACTGGTCGGTGATATGATCGTTTAGTGAAGGTTTTGGTTGGTAGACTTGTTGATTAATCGATCTTTCGACTTTTCATTTAGTCAATGGTCGTTTGGTTGTTTGATTGATCAGTTAGAACATTCGTTCGCCGTATCGTTTGGTTGGCCGACTGAAGATTGGAAATTAATGAAATCAATGAATACGAAATCATATAAAATGGTAGACTGTCTGGTCGGCCAATTCATCGTTCAGTCGACCATTTGGTGGATTGATCTTAGACTGCCTAAGACAAATAATTTCATATTCACCTGGTGTCAGCATTAAAATGGTTTTTCATTTTTGTTTTGACCGTTTCCTTTTCATTATAAAAAATGAAGTGAACTAAAAAGTGAATTCTTGAAATGACTTTGTGAGAACTGAAGTAATTAGAACGTGATGAACTTGACGCATTTCCAATAATTAAACTTATATTGTATTGTATCGTTAATGCGTCTTAGAATTTTCCCTTGAGGAAAGTTTCAATGATTCAATTTAAAAAGAAGAAATGGATACAAACTCAATCCTTCAAGTCTGATATATCGATCGTACTTAAAACAAGCTTGCGAAGGCGAACGATTGATGAGAAGAGGAAGAGTTAGGGAATTGAGAAAATTTGACGGAGAGGATACCACAAATGAAGTCTTCTTAATTTTCTTTCTTTTTGTAATTTAATATAAATTGATATTAAAACTAATTGATTTTATTTAATTAATTATTATTAATTGATGTCAAATATGATCATGGTCATTTAAGATAATCGTCTATTGCACTTGCAGTAATTTTTGGATTTTCGTTCAAAAACCTATTTGAGATCACAAAAGATTTGAAATCCGTTAAACGACGACTATGCTCAACGCTTGACAAGATCAACGACAGAGCGCTTCAAATGATCGCATTTAATCGGTTGAGCGACCAGTTGTAACGAATTAATGGCTGTTAGACTACTTCTAAAGCACTAGAAGGCTTGGTAGACTACTTCTAAAGCACACTCACTTGAATCTGATTGAGTTTAAAAATTCCTACAGTTTAGCGATGAAGAGACGCAACAAAAACACAATCCTCACATTCATTCATCCGTTCGAGCGTTTATTGCACAAGCTAAAGTCTTGTCACTAAAGTTAGAAACAAGTTGAATGCAGCAAAAATTCAGCGTCGATGTATGGACAGACAGACAGATAGACAAATGAACAGACGACAACGAACAAAATGGTTTGATTTGTGTGTGATTTTAAAGATTGTCTGAATGTCAAATGAAAAAAGAATTTAATAAAACCTTGCAGCGAGTTACAAATTGAAAAAAGACAAAAGAGAAGGAGAGAGAGAAACAATATGAGTACAAAAAGTTGCATATTTTTATATAAAAACTGAATAAAAAGCATAAAAATAGAGAAACATGAAATTGGAGAACCGGTCGCAACTGTTTGACTGCCGTTGGTTGTTGCTGTTGATGCAATGCAGAACGTTGCGTTGCAATGCGGTGCGGCTCGATCATGTGCGCCTTAAGTAATACGTCATCTCGTAAAATACCATCGTTGTAGACAGAAATGCGCGAACGCACGCATTTGTTCCGAAGTTTTGTCCTAACTGCGCTCACCGCTTCATATCACTTTGTTGCTTCACATTGCAAGCTGTCGTTATTTGCGTTGTTGCTTTCGTTGTTGCTTGTGTTGTTGTTATTATTGTTGTTGCCGTTATTGCTTCTGCTTTTGCTGTTGCTGTTGTTATCGCTGTGTTCTTTGGATAACGTAGTGAGTTGTTAGCTGCGTCGTAATGCGTTGCTTTGCTAAACATTGCGTTGTGTTGTAATTGCCGCACGATGGACAAACGGATGACATTTTTGTCTCAATGAGTTCTCGTGCTTATAGCTAAAAAGGGCTTATATTTATATTTATTGTTGTTGTTGTTTTTAATGTGATGTTGACAATGATTCGGACGCGATAGCAAAGCACGCAAACACACATACTATTGTAAGGCAGGCCCACAAATAGACACACTTACGACGCATTAACAATCGCATCAACAACAACAAGCACAAATAATTAAACAGCAACAACTATAACAACTGCAACTGATAGTTCGACCTAGTAAAGACGAACTTGCACCGATTCGACATTCAAACGATTGCACCACGTCCGGAAAGCGCCAGTCAACAATTCCGATGGTCTTGTTTGAAAATTGAAATGTTAACTGATAAAACGCACGACTGGTTGTCTGATCGAACCATTGGCCAGGAGCAGGCAGGTACAATTTCGTTTCAAAATAAAACAGGGTGTCATCACTTGGCGAACAACACTAAAGGCAACAGAACCAATACCAGCAATACTAGAGGCAATCACAACGAAAAACGACAAGCAGCAGCAGTCATAGCAAAAAAAAAAAAAAAAAAAAAAACACGAGCTGCGACAAGCACCAACGGCAGCAGCAGCAGGAGCAAGTAGTCTTATTAGTCCCGCAGTCCAGGTGACAGATACAGTACTGTGGCGATGCCACGGGATGCGACGCGATGCGATGCAGTGAAACGATATCATGCGGCATGAAACATGATTGCGTGTGAAAATTACAATTCCGCGAGCGTGTTTCTTTCAACGAATAACCGCTGGATGCCTCCGACAAGCTGTTAGCTATAGTCGGTTAACGATCGATAGGGATCTTTGAATGAGGCAAATGGTGGAGGGGGAGGAAAAGGGGAGTAAATAGGGGGAAAAGGTGAAAATGTGTAGTTAATAGAGAAGAGAACAAGGAGGAAGTAGAAGGGAAGGAAAGAGCGGTAGTGTGAATTTTGTTAAATTTTTAAATAAGAAGTATTTGAAAAATACATAATAGTCTCATTAATGCTTGCTTTATGGGATCCTGTAGGTATATAATATGACTTAAGCGAAAATGGATAAATATCTTTATTTTAAGCCGAACATTTTGAACGAATTCAGATCGGACCAATTGAAATTTTACCGAAATTGATCAGACCGATAGTCCTTGAATGGATTTACAATATACTTTTTAAAAGCATGTGAATAAGTTTTATGTATTGCATCACCAACGAGTCACAGCTGAAAAGATTTCTTAAATGAAAAGTATAAAGAAAAGCTTTCAAAACTCGTTGACTGTCAAAAGACAGAGAGAAGCAAAGCTAAACGTTTTCTTTCAACAGCCTGTCCGAAAACGTCAAATTGTCGAACAAAAACATTCTTAATAATTAAATAGAATAAATTTATTCATTGAATTAATTAACAATTCGATAAAAATACATACATGCGAATAAGGATAAAAACATAATGATAACGTAACGGTTTCTGATTGCAAAAACAGCCCTATGCTAATCAAAATAATTGCAATTATTGCCACGAATTATGAGAACAAAATGAATTATTTCAACAAAAATGCTAAAATTTTCGTTACGATTTATCAAGAAATTGTCAGCGCAGTAGAGTAATAATTTTATATTGAACTTGTCGGTCACAATTGAAACAGAAATGGTATCTACGCTAAGGGTAATTGCAAATGATACGCCATGATGTTGGTAATTGTATTGACGATTATGACGACGACAATGGCGTTGATAGCTTTATTAAATATGAAACGACAGATCAAAAAGAAAAATAACATAATAAGGGCAATTCACAAAACAATATAAAATCCAGCAAATGTAGCAAAAAAGGAAATCAAACATCAAATAATAAAGGGTGGTCGGGTTGGAGGAGACGGAGCAAGAGAAACCAATGAAGTGCTCAATCAGAATTGTTTAACTGTCGCGAACAATATCAAACAACAACGAAAACAATCAACAAGAGTGAACGACATATCAAGTCGCCACTTGAAGCTGATGTTGTTGGTGTGCGCTTTTTTATATTATTTGCTCTGAAGTAATTCAATTTAATTGAGGTTATTATGACAACTGAACAACGACGACAACGTCAGCAGCAACAACAATAAGAGTAATAACAGGAGCAACAGTGACAGCAACGGTCGCAGTTATTTTGTGGAACCCTAATGATATCACTGACAAAAAAGAACAAAAACTAACTGCAAAAGCAACAAACAGATAACAGAAAAATTGGAAAAAATATTTTCTACGAATTAACAGTGGAAAACAACATGTTGAGCAACATGAGCATGAAATGTTTTGCCAACTCAAGCAACAGCAGCAACTACAACACAAAATACGCAGACACAATTCAGAAAATAGTAAGAAAAAAACGACAGCAGAAAACGGCGATTAAAATAATGAAATGTAGAACAAGAAAAATAAAAATAAAATTAATTCTGGAATGTCATAAATCATGACCGAACCATATTTTTTCCTTCTCTTCTTTGTTTCTTCTTTTTCCGGTAAATGTAGAATTTTGACATCGAAGTCAAAAAATTTGTCACTTTCTTGCGTCGGGCTGAATTTTACTAAGCCATTTTCAAAGATTTGTTTAAAAAGAATATTCTTTATAAAAATTGCAACCATTTATCCGGAAACAAAGAGAAAGAAGAAAAATTTACCAAAAGAAAGCGATTGGAGGAAAGGAACTAGGAAGCCGCTGAATTCTGTTTTTGTTTTATTTTATTTTTTCTATTTATTTATTTATTACTATTTTTTCTTTATTTTACATTTTGCTTCAGCAGCAAATATTTTTAGCACAATTTTCTTTAGCAAAACTGACGAATTCCTTTTGCAAAATTTTAAAAATGTCTTCACTCTTTAGCGTGTGTTTGTTGTTTATATCGTGACACTTTTATTGTAATGCTTTGTAGAATTTTTCTGTCGCTGGAGCCAAAGAAAGAAATAATTTTGATCCATCTAAGCCACACCTTACACCCCTCACTATCATTCATTTTCTGCTCAAAACGGCCGCCCTCGCTTACTCGTGCGCCTTGATTCTGATAGACCCTGACACATTTTGACACATTCTATGAACAAAGCAGAACGCCAGGCTCTATTTCTGTATGTAAAAATATAGCAAAGGGGCGTAGAAGTCAGCGTAAGCATTATGAACATACAGCCAGCAACAAACGGCACCAAGAAGAGCACTCCACACATCCAGCAATTGCCCAAAGGAGGGAAAAAATAAAATGGAAAAAAATCGGTCTCGATTCCTTGAATACTTTTCAAATCATGACAAGCTAGTGATGCGCTTAACTGAATCTCTTTTTGACTAACTTGCTGGCTGTCTTTCGAACGGTTCAAGAACTTTTTGTTTGTCTGCCTCCAACGAAGAAAAAAGAAGAAACATTCTAAAAGAAATATTAAATGCAAATAAAAGAGATTTGCTTAAAAGTATTCAAATGAAGAAGCGAAATGTCGTCGCGAAATTTCGTCTCTACTGAAACAATTTTTTTCTGGTTTTTTGTTTCGCATGTACGAAAATGGAAGCAATGATTCGTATGAATTTCATTCCCCGACAAATGGAAGCAAATTGTTCTAAATAAAATATAAAATAATTACGACAAAGCTTTTCAGATTAGATTCAACAGCAATTTTTTTAACCACTTGTTATATTCAATACAGTAATAGAGACTAGTTTTGCTCAAAACAGAATTTGTGCAATAAAAAGAGCTTGATCATTTTGTCATTAAATTTATCTTTTCGATTTTATTCTGTTAGCACAATTATTTGTTAATGTTTATAATATGGTTTTACAAATTTTTCATCATTGTTTTTATAATTTCTCTAAAATGTTTGCCTTCGTAAATTTATTTTAAAACGTTCCTCTCGCGCATGGAATATTTTTGAAATTATTCAATTCAAAATTATTCTAGTATTTTGATGTGCTGAAGGAGGTAATTTTCAACAGCTTATATTTAAGATTGTAGTTATTGTTGTTGTAGTAGTTGTTAGCCACAGCGCTGTTTCTGTTGTCGTTATTGTCTACTTTAATGTTCTTCACGAGTTTATTCATTTGTGCTTTAAAAACTTTAAAACAAAACTTTAAAACTTTAAAAACAAAAGATATTTGGGAAATGGAAATGCCATTGGAAAATATTCGCGGGAATAAATGGCAACACATACACACACAGATACGTGTTTATATCCACACATCAAGAGAAGCGTGGAAACGAACTTCATTTAAACTAAAGGTATAAAAAAATAAAATAGGAAAATAAAACATAAAAAATAATTTCAATTTTTGTTTTTGATATTTTTTTTGTTTTTATTGTGGTTTATTTTATTTGTTTTCTTTAAAATTTGGAATTTTTTCCTCGTACATACAGACTGGTTTTTTTAATATTTTCCTTTTAATTTTCCTTGATTTTACTGTTGTTGTTGTTGTTTGTCTAGAATGGATCGTGTGAGATAATCAGGCGTCGAATAATATATGAAAAACAGTTGATGATAAAATATTGTGTTATAAGATTTCACAACAGTTGCAAGTTTTACGCACGAATTAATGTTGTTGTTGTTTTAATTGCTGGCTATGTCATCGATTGCTTATAGTATTTCCATTTGTTTACTAATTCTGTTTAATTGATTTGGTGATACTAAAGACTCGGTAACTTAAATACTCGAGGCAGGAAGCTACCGGGATTGTCTAATTTTTCGTTTCAGAGAGAGAGATAGAGAGAGGAGAGAGGGAGGGAGAGAATGTGTGCGTATTTGACACAATCAAGTTATTTAGAAATACTAGCTCGGTTTTAGGAAAATTGATTCAAATTTTATTAATTCTATCGCAAAATAATTTATGACAATTATTTTAATAACTTGTCCTCTAATTCTGAAAACAATACAAATAATTGGCAAAAGTAATTGTAAAATATTTGAAGTGCCTTCCAAGGAACTTACTATAAACTTATGTAAGGGAATTAATTACTAAGGAAGTCCCATTAGATGGATTTGTTAATATTTTCCAACGCGGCAAAACTACTAAAAATTATTAATAGATTACAAAATTACAAAGAAAAGCACAAGAAGTCTGCAATATTTAGAAAGCTGCGAAGTCTGTAATATGACAATAAAAAATGGTGGAAATAACAACGCAAATAGTAGGAAATTGGGAACGTAATAAACTACTATTAAATTAAAGTTAATTAGAAGTGCTAATTGTTTATATATCTAGAAAATAGCAAACAACTAATACAAATTAGGAAAATATTAAATATATTACACTGGATTTCGATTTTACGAGCGAACTAATAATAACTGTCATGACAATCATAAGTGTCATATACAATTTATTCTAAACATGCGTATGAAATTTTGAAAACAATTAATATAAGTTCAATAAATAATACCATCTTAACTTTACCCACATTGATCATTCATTCAGCCAACCAATAATTTTAAAATAACAGCTCAAATACAATGAAAATGGAAATCCATTCAAATACTTTGAAATTTTCTTAGGATATGAATACTATTTCTTACGGTATGTCCATAGTCTGTAAACACCTAGAGAACCCTCACCGAATTATGCAAATGAACAGCAGGAGATCACAAGGACCTTCACGCAAATGGTATCTCTAAATATTTAAATATTGCATCATAAAAGGACAATAATATAAAATACTTCTATTCTATTTCTCTCTGTCTCTCTTTCTCTCTGGCGCTCGTAATGGAAGGTAGTGGAAATATTATACAACAGCGTGAAGAATGCCAAAATTCATTGTAAGAAATTTTAGAATTTATGAAAACAGCTGCATTTTTAAGAAACACCGACGAGCGCATAAAGTAAAAATCCCCGGATCGTCAAGCTGAAAATTGGAAAACCTGCTGGACCTGCAGTCGGAAATGAAGAACAAAGAACAAATAAAATAAACTCTGCAGGGAAAGAGACGGATCTTTCTTTTGGGTTCTTCCGTTTGTCCGTCGCAAAAAAAGGGAAAGAGAAAGTTATTGCAGGAGTGTAAGTCGTGGTCTTGTCCTAAATTTTGGAAGCAATATAAATAAATCGAACAACTTCGTATTGAGAATTGCTTTGCATTCACTTCCAATTTTTGGGTTAATGTGACAAACGAAACAGGTACAATGGCATATTAAGAAGAATCACATTACAAGGAATTAACAGAAACGAAAAAAAGTGAAATTAAAAATGGTACTAGTTTCTTGCCTTTTTCTTATTTTTTAGTAGTACATTTTTATTATCCTCTCGGCAGCAACGTTGTTTGATTGAAAAGAATTTCTAGAGAAAACATTCGAAAACAGGCGAAACGAATGTCACGCAAAATAATTGCAATAAAAACGGATTTATTATCGGTTAAGTGCGGACGTGGTCGGTAACAACTCGTTGACGAGATTGTTACTTCCAACGATACGATACAACTCAATATAACTTAATTCTTCTAAGTGGCCGAATAACAGGTACGATTAACCTTGATTTCTTTCGACACTTTAGGCAGTTAGCACTGATTGAGTGAGTGGGTGAGAGTGTGTGGTCCTGAACACAAACATTCTATTAAGAAAGAAATAAAAAATCGGGTCGAATGAATTGGCCGTAATTAAGGCATATATTGTATATGTGGTTTCTCTATTCTGAAGTTCGCAGTTTTAAACGTCATTATGAAAATAAATGAGAAGGAATTAAAAGAAGGTAACAAATTATTTTGCATGCAGTCTCAAATTTCACTGCAGTTTTATGGCTTAAATCTTTCCTGTTTCAATTGTGATGGCTTTTTATTTGGTAAAGATAAATTTGTTAAGATTAAAAAAAATATGTACACAATCAGGCTGTTTTGAAACGTCGTATTTTTTTGAAGAAAAGTGTGCTTTACAAAACACTTTGAAAGTGTTAGCGTTGGAAGTGTGTTGAAACCAATTCTATTTTATTTCGTATAATAATTTGAATTTGAGACATAATCCTTAATTTACCCTTTGTAAAAAATGCGCTTAAGTCATCTTCTGGGTAAGCGTATGTGAGATCCATATGTGATATATATTTTCACATATTCATGATATTAGTATTTCAAACAAGAAAATCCTTTTATCTAAAAAGCTCACTTAATGGCCACGTAATTAATTTCATTTTTAAAAGCCTTCTTCGCCTAATTACGAAATATATTATGATTATCATCATTGTTTTACAATCCACGAGTCATGACGGAAAGTAACATTTTAATTTAAGGTAATGTTTTTGGGCAGGGAATCTGTACGACTATTTACGATTTTTTGTTGTTTTATACATTCAAACTATCCACACGTCAACAACATAATATAAAAATTTCTTTTGCCGTTGCCTTTTATTCTATCTAGTTATAAAAATATTATCGCTAAATGCAAAACACCCGGGAATAGAAATTAGTCACCAACAAAAAAATGGCCTTTTCACAGCTAATTGGTGTAATTTCTCGCCCACTCATTTCATTTGCTTTGCGTCATTCTCACGCACTTTTTTATTCCGACTTTTAATATCATTAATTTCATACAGCGTTCTTTTTCGACCAATTTCTCTACCTCAAAAGGGAGCTTTTTGTAATTTTCATTAGAGGACACATTAGTCACAAGGCCCAAAGGAAGAATCCTTGAAAATGAATGACTTATTGCCGCCTAAGCGACGCTCACTCAGGGAAAACAAGTTTCGAATTTCGTCGCGGTAAGAGCTTCTGAAATGAACGAATGAATGAATAAAATACACGAACATCTCATCCCGAAACAACCAACACGCTACGTCATCCTAAACTAACACGCTACGAATCCGTCTTATTCGAGAAGTATGTTAGAGAAGTAATAGACACAATGTTTGGAACGTCGATAGATGAATGAGACAGAGACACTGGTTTAGATTTAGAAAATTATGATGATGATCATTAGAATAGTGGCGAATGAAAGTAATAAGGATTGCCATATTAATGGTTAGGAATGATTGTAATAATGATAATAAATAACTATAAAATTATTATTATAATAATTATTATAAATTTATCAAAATCAGGATAAAGTTTAGAGAGTCCAGAAGCCTAAGACTTTTCTAGGGAGAAAAAAGGTTTTCATTAGTTTTAGTTCTGAATCCATCAATGAAATTCATTGAACATTTAGGCCAATAAAATTTTAATTGCTTCTACAGATGTCAATACTACAATCTTTCTAATCTATGGTTCTAATCTATGGTAATTAAAATTGGCATTATCAACAATCGCGTGAAAGAAAAATGTGCATAGAGGTCGCAGTAAAAGAATCAAGCCACTGCTTTTGATCGGTGAACGATTAAATTTTTTGTGAATGAAGCTTATGAAATGAGAATGCAATTTTTAAAACCATGATCATGACATCAATCATGATCATGGTTTTAAAAATTGCATTCTTCTTTTTCCTTCAAAAGTTCCTCTTTAGTGACATTTGAAATATGCTTAATATCGGAAATGATCGAAAGCACCAAACTGCTTAGAGAGATAGGGAACATATATAAAAATCCGCATAACAGTACCTTCATTTGTTTTCGTGTCGAATATCCCGTTAATACCTCTAATTCGTTCTCCTATAACTTTGATTTCAGTACACAGACTGACAGTCATACGGGCGGATAGGGCTAAATCGGATATGGTCGGAATATATATATGTCTGCTTTTCTCCCCTTGTTTAAGTTCTCCCCTTGCGATTTTAAACGTTTTCTTTACTGTGCATTCATCAAGGGAGAGTGGCTAAATACAAGCGCACGTGTAGAAATACTCATGCGGATACGTAATCATATATACACACACATGTATCTTAACAAACTCGGAAAATGCTCGGAAAAGCAATTCCATTAAAACAGCCTTTAATTTTCACATGGAAGAGTGTGTGAGTGTACACTTGTATGTGTGTTTGTGCATAAGCGCATGTATGACTATGTGGGTTTAGCACAATTCCACCTAATGACACTCCTAGTACAAAAACAACAAAAGGAAAAGAGTAAAACAGTAAAATAGTTATGCCGGTTGAAAATTACGTTTTGGTCTGATGTTTTAAGGGTTGATTTTCTTACTTCATTGCGGAACAAAAAAATGAACATGGCCGAGAAGGAAAAGGAGCAGACGTAGACCGACAAGAATACTTTTCAAATACTTCACGATTTCGTTGGAAAAACACCCTGACAAGACGGGGGAAAATAACAAGAAATAAATAGCGTCCATTATAAAACACGCAAAAGCAAAAATAACTGCCATTGTTGTTCGTTTGTACCACTTTTTTTACTAGAAATATAAACAACTGTTTGATTTTCTGACTGCTGATGTTTGCTCCAGTTGTTGTAGGTGTCCTTCTGCTATGGTAGGTGCTATTGTTGTTGCTGTTGTTGAATTGTTAATGTTATTGTCGATGATGACGTTGTCGCTGAGGCTTTTGTTGTAAGCATTTTTTTTTGCAATATATTTTGTTTCTGTAACTTTAGAAGTTTTATCTTCAGACTACTATTCTACTTTACTACTATATAGACACTTTTTTGGTGCATTTATTATTGTTGCATGTATTTTGTTTTGTACGTTGGTTTACAGAGAACCTTGAAAAAGGTTGAATTTCAATCGATTAAATAAAAAATGTAAAAAGTGTCGAAAGAAGCAGATGAATTGCATTTTTATCTTTAAAAAGTCTTGTCTTTATTCACGATATTGTTAAATAAAGAGTTTACCAAATATATATTATTTTTTATTTGAAAAATTAATTAGAATTTATTTGAAAATTTTTAATTGAAAATTATTTTCTATTTGAAATATTTAATTGTTTTTTATTTATTTAGGCTGCATTTGATACATATACAGATTATATACATATTTATATATATCCTACTAAATTTGATTTTGTTAATTGTAATTTTTATGAAATATATTTCTTTATTTGGTTTATTAAATAATTTATGTTAAGCCGTTGCATTTTTTGTGCATTTTATTTTCATTCTAAAACTTTTACTGTTTTATTACTTTTACTTTTTATTTACGAATTTTATTTTACTGTTTTATTTACGAATTTATTTAATTTCGACCCATTAATTGTTGCTTTAATTAAAGACTATTTAATTATTTTTATTTTTTTCTTATACAATTTATTAAATTTAATTTTATTCAAAATTTATATTTTTATAATTTAAAATTTATTTATTATTATTGAATTAGATATTACAAAAATAATTAGAATTTCTGCTAATGTGTTTATTTTTGAGTGGTATAGTTTTCAAAATGTAAAACGTAATCAGATTGAGTTACTAATCCTGATTTATATTTTATTTATTTTTATTATATAAATTTTAATCGATTTTTTTGAACACTTGCCTTTTACTATTAAATATTAATTTTGTTTAAACAGAAAATTGTAGCGCAAAAATTTAGGTGAAAAATAATAAACGCTTGTGTACACAAGCATAAAGAAATAAAGAAATGGATTTTAAGTAAGTTCTCTTTACTCACTCTAAGCATTATCAATTTCTTGAGTCTTTTACTTTGGTTGGCTTTACCTGAAATGAGAAAATTAAAAAGGAATTACATTAGTCCAAATTCTGGAAAATGCGAAATAATATAATTGTTATAATAATTTATGACCATACTCTTTTCTTAATACTAGAAATTGCAATAAGCCAGCAAAACCATTAGCACTTGCCATTAATGCTTCTGTCAAAACCACTCCGAAGGAAAAATGGCATTTGGCAAAATAAGGCACCACTTGTTTTTACTGGATGCTTGATTTATTTCACCTTCTTCCACGTTGCTTAAGAAGCCAGTCCATCTACCGCATAATAAAAATGCCACAAAAATTACTTAATTATCAAGTAACCGCAAGTACATGATGTTGATGGCAGTGATGCTGTTAGTGGGCAGCGGAAGTAACAAAGCCAACTATCGATACCGTTTTCTTCACTTTGAAAGTGACCACATCCACTTCCCAGTCATTAATTAAGACAGCCTGTAACTTCCCGGGTCATACATTTACCACTTCTGTTCTTGATTAAATTCTCATTCATTAATGTTAATTATATTTTAATTTAGTGCCATGATCCCTTCAAGTTCTTTTTGTTCTCCATCATTCAAATTTTTACATTTTCAATTTCAGAGCAAAAAGCATTATAACAGTGATTCCACGTTAAATATGTGTGCACCACAAACAAGTTTTATGCCGTCGGACCATCGGTGCCTTATGCAGCAGAAGATATTTATCTAACTACCATGATTGTAGAAGAGGTACAAATTGTTCTACAATTTGTTGCCAGTTAACACAGAATCGATCACAAGCACCCGCAAGCGCGAGTGGAAATAATAAAATATGGCAATCGGCGACTAAAACTAAAGATGGCATTCTTCGAAAAAACTCGATGCTGGGAAAATAATACAGGATAGAAATTGCATTGCAATTTATTGTGCGTTCCAAAATTAATTAATGCGGATTAATTAATTTTCGTCTATAAAATAAGATCTGTAATTAATTAATCTATATTATTAAGCTATCTATAAGACGATAAATTTGCCGATTTGGATCCAATTAGATTAAACTAATTTTCCGTGTAGGCAAAATAAAATAGAAATTGCTTTCAAAACATAACATATCAGGAGTAATGCCATAGCGCTAAACAACGCATATATTTTATATATACGCAAAATACGTATATATATACGCAATATATACGCAAAAATCGGCCCTTACAGTGAAATGTACAAATTTACAACTTTACATATAATATGGTTATCAAAATCTGATGCCCGTCGCTTAAAGAGACTCCGAATTCTGCTGATGTGGAGCCTATGTGGTTGAGTCACTGCAGTTTCCGATTCAAAATAACTCCTAGTTCATTTTAGAGAATCGGCAAAATTCAGTTTGCAGGATTCAACAGTGAAATTAGGAAGGTAATAATGTAATTCAGGAAGGATTTAAACACAAGCAAATATAATTTGATTACACTTTCAGAGATTTCATGCAATTTATGTTAAACCATTATGATTGTATCTACCAATAAAAGTTCGAAATGGCTTGCTAAGGTCATTTGTCGCTTGAGGCGACACAAAAGCCCTTTGGACACTGAGTTATTAAAATCGTCAGCATTTGAACGCTCAAGATGAAATATCATCAAGAGCGAACTTAAGCGTGAACCTAAAACATTTCGCGAGAAGATCTTAAATTGTTATAGCATCATTAGCCTCTGTATAAACCAAGAATATTTGTATCATCAATAAAGACAGGATCCAGCAGGCGATTGATATTTGTTAAATTTGAAAAATTTGTTAAATTGAAAAATTTTCATGTATTGAAAACAGTAATTATTTAATACTTCAAACCATGTTTCGTTTTCGCAATTTCAATTAATTTTTCAAAAAGCCGGCTCGTGGTACTAATTCGCTAAATTTCTGTTCTCTTGCTTCCTTTTTTTATTCCCATTTTTCTTACGAACGTGAGATCTCGCCGTGATTCATCACAAAAAATAATGAATAATAAACCGAGTTAGAGTTAGTTCGAAGCGAATGCATTGAATGTTCCGTCCAGCAAAAGCTCGACAGCATCGAGTGAACAGGCGAGTTGAGAGACAGACAAACCATACAGCCGATCGAAAAGACTCACGTAAAGATAGGCAGATAGACAGACATTGCCCAGACCGGCTGACAGGCAGGACAGCAAATTATGATAATTTTTGGTTTGGTTTTTTTCGCCCGTCTTCAATAAAGCGGCGGTAACGGCAACGAAATGTTTATTAAAAATGCGCATTAATTGATAAATTTATGTACCGGTTTTTATATCGCTGCAAAAGAAGTAATGCGTTCGTAATCAGGCGAACTGGAGAGGAGAACGACCGGACCATTCCGTTTGAGCAGGACACGTTTGAGCAGTAGCAAGAATAGCAATCTGGAATTTTAAATATATCGAGCAGCTGATTGGCACCACGAAAAGAAACGAACGCAAAAGGAGTTCACCGCTCAAAAAATAGCGTCAATTAAAATTGCATTCACCTGAATCGCTACGTGTTAATTACGGCATTTTTTAAATATTTCCTTTAATCGAAGTGTAAATTATATTAAAGAGTGTCTTCAATCCTCCTCCTTCTTCCCCTTCTGTGATTGGAGTCGGAATAATTGATGACTGATTGAAAGAAAGAGTGAATGAATGATAGTGTGCGATATTTTAACACTTATAGGAGTTTGCCTTTAGTGTGCGATTTGTTTTTCAAAAACAAAAACCATTAAATTGATTGCAAACAATTGTGCGAGTGTTGCGATTGCGATGAACTAATTGATACACCAATTGATTATTCATTGCTTCACAAAGTGCTATTAATTATTTTTGCAAATGATGAGGGATGACTTAGCGGTTTTTCTGTTGCCAATGAGAAGTCATAACAAATTAGGAAAGCTCATTTAATTTTGAACATGAAGGGTCATTACCTCCGCACACAATTATTATTCGGTTTGTTTATGTCGGGATCTTATTGAAAAATTTAGATTCTCTTTTAAAATATAGAAAACTCGTTGATGAAAATAACTGGAGTTTTTTTTCAATTCTGGTAATCAACTATTCTGCTTTTTTTAAATCGACGAACATTCATTCGATAGCAATACTTTTGGCCGCCTATTCGTTAATTTTACCAACATTTTGAGACATTTCACTTATATTTTATTTATTTTCTGGTAAATTTTGGAACTGCGAATTTGTTCGGTGTGTTTATACCTTACACCCGAAAGATGAAAGCGAATATATCCTATTATTCGCTTTCATCTTGTAATGTTTTTGTAAAGGAGGTATGGCAGGCATAGAAAAGGATCTATTTCTATTCAGAACAACCCCCCTAAATCAATTTAGCGATGTTCACCTGTCCGTCTTTCTATCTGTCTGTGTAAATTACAATTACAGTTGAACGGAGGAAGATATCGTCATCTTGGCACGAATATTCATTGTCATCATAGGCTATTCGGAACTGAAAATGTGGTAAATCGGATCAGTTCCACGCCTACCTTTTATACGCAATCCCTTTTTAAAGCCCGATTGCTCAGTTTCTGCATAAGTTCTCAAACTGAATTTTATAGTCGAGGTTTTGGTATTAGATGTTACCACTCCACTAATATTAAAAGTATGTTATCATCCCACTAATGTTATTGGATTAGACTGTAAGTTTATATTACGGGTGTATGCTGGTTTTGGCCCGACCGAAGTTAGCGTTCTTACATGTTTATTACATGTCTCCGAATTATTTTCAGCTCTGAAAAATGTCCCCGGAGAAGTTTTGGCAAGGAAAGCTATGGGGTTGTTTGTGCTGTCTCCGTCGTTGCTGACGCTGCGCTCTATTGCTGGTAGCTGAATATGATAATGATAATGATAATGATTCTGATTATTCTGATGGTTATGATGGTGATGATGTGTTTAAAAAATAATTTTATTGAATATCAATTAAATGTTGTTTTTTGAGTTGGCAATATTGAAAAACATGAACGATGACATGCAATGTTAAATGCCGAAAGGTCATTCACGCCATGGGTTTAAGTGTTCTTAATAAAAAAATCCCACAAGGAATTATACAGGCAGGATAAAAGTGGGAAAAACAATTTTTTTATAAAAATAATTTTATTATATTTAATTTTTGTAAGAATGAAAGATTTATTAATTTAATAATGCAATTTATAGAATAACTTTTAGCAATCTCATAACATCCTTTTACTTTTTTTCATAACAATGTTTTGATCTATTTGCTTTCCTTTTGATTCATTCACTTAAAAATAATTTGAAACTTGTATATAATTTTGATTTATTGAGCTTTTGAAACCTTTACTTTATTAAAAGGTTTGCAAATGTCGTTTGTGATCTTTAAAGAACATTTAAAAAAAGAAAATGAAAACAAAAATGTATAAGAATTAGAAATAACCAAATCAATTCAAGGCTCGGTAGAGCCTGAAAGTAAATTACATAATATACAAACGTTTTTTTAATGCGCTTTAACATTAATAGAATAAAAACTTGTTAAATGTTTCTCTATGGGATACTGCTTGCATGGAGACCCCAATTATTCAGCCGTCTTGGCCATAAGCACGTTAACGTAGACATTTTATGTCAGTTGACGTCATTCTGCGTCGAGTTGTTTGTCGTTTTTAGTTGATTTGGTTCAAACTGACTCGATTTTAATGATTACAGTTAATTAAAAGTTAGAAAATGAATACGATAACTATGCGAACAATTACAACAACAACAACAATGACAGCTGCCATAACAATAAAAGCCATTTACACTTGGGTTATCTATACGCGTTTGTTGTATATCGTACATTATCTCAAGGTTCTCGGCACCATCTGTTTTTTTGCTGTTTTGTTATTTTTATTTTTACGATATTTTATCGAGATTCTCAACAAATTTATTCAACACTTTCCGGTACCGTTTGTTGCTGTTGCACCGCTGTAAACAACGACGGACTATATAAAATTGTTGCTGTATGAATTGTTGTTGTTGTTGTTATTGTTAAATGCTCTGCTTTTATGTATTCAAAAAGCCACGTGCTTTATTCTCTCACGTTTACAGATACAATAAGAAACTATTTGAAACGGGTGGAAGGAGAATAAAAAGGAAGCAAGGAAGAGAAAGAAGAAGGAAAAGGCATGCCGGCGGTAGTTCAATTTGTAGTTGCGTTTGGGTTATCCTTGAAGGGACCTTCGTTTCGTTTTGCTTTTTTTTCTTACTCTTCAGCTGATTATTTCTCTTTATTGTATTTCTTTATACCTTTTTTAACCCTATGACGATCAGCTAGCCGACTTCACAAAAGCGACAACAACAATAATAAAAAATATTGCCAACAACAAGAATTATTATGTGCGGAAATGTGAACAATTTTAAAGAGTTCTTAGCTCAACCAAAACATGTTGGCTAACTTCAACTTAACAATGGCTAACAGTTTAAAAAAAGAATTAATACTTAAATATAAATAAAAGCGCGTCTGCACTCACAGTTGGCGGTCAATATTATAAACCGTCTCCGAAACAGTCTGTTCCGCCTATGGACGACTCTTCAGGTACATTTTTTCCTCTTTTTTTTGTTGGGGATTCTTCCAATTCTCGATCGGTTTTTTGTTTCTTTTTTTAAAATTTGATTCAGTAAAAGAGGAAGGGAGTGTTATTCCTTTGTTTTTGTTGTGTTTTAGGTTTTCAAAAGTTAAGCCTCGACTCGGATAGAAATGCAGTCAGTCAGTCAGAAAAGTCAGTCAGGAAGGCATTGGACTTAACAAAGGCTAGGGAAGGCAGCAACGCTTCATTTCATTCAGGCGAAGTTCCGAAACGGAAAAAATGGCGAAGAGGAAAAAAAATAGGATCCGACTATACAAAAGTCTTTCGATAAAACAAAGTTATCGAAGCGCGAATGTGACTTTTTCCGTTTTATTTTTTATTCCATTGAACGTCGACATCGTCGTGGGTACGAATTGCTCGTGCGTTGATGAGCCAGCGAACAATAAGAATTCCCTTTTGGGAAACCATCCCATCATTCCGTCATGGCATTAATACAACGTTTAAGTATGTACCAAATGAAGTGGAAACGAGCAGGGAGTATTGAAAATTACAGGGCCCTCCAAAAAAATGCGAACCCTTGTGTTTGTAAGTGAGTAAGTGTGTGTGTGTGTGAAGAAATTATTACAAGTTTGTAAGTATGGAACTCATTTAATTTTATAGTAATCTAGTTTTGAATCTTTATATCTCTCTCTATCGCCTTCTCCCTCTTTCTTTCCATCTCTCTCTCGTCTTTTGACATAACCTTTATCTAAGAAAGCCACTCACCAAAACTAAAAAAATTGTTGATAAAATTTGGGAATTATTAGTTCAATCGTTCGCCGTTAAAACGATGTTCAACAATTAGTGAGTTCAGTTGGGTAAAATGTTCGAGGGTATTTGAGGGTTACTTGACTTAGTTGACTCTCTTTCCTCTGTCGGACATTATTTTACTTAAGAAAAGCTAAAACACACAAAGGTGTCAAGCGGATGGATGGAAGACGGTGAAAGTATGATAATACTTAAAGCAAAATTAAAAGAAATTATGTTTAGAAGAATAAAAGTACTTTTAAATATATTTATTTAACAAGTTAACAAAATTCTAAAATGTTAAATTTCAAAACTCTTAGAAAAATTTATATATAAAAAAATTATAAAGTATTCACAGAATATTAAGAAATTGATATTTGTAGTAAATTTTTTCAAAACATTAAAAGCATAAAAACTTTTTAAAGAAGGGTTCACTCTCTAATTTTGTTTTTTTATAAATTTAAAACATAGAAAAGTTATCACTGGCTCAACAGAATAACAAGGACAAATTTAACAACTATTACAAACACTCAAACAAAATAATAGTAAACAGAAATTTCATAATGTAAGTACGTATAAGTTTACAAGCGGGTAGCATAATCCGGCGGTTCAATCCGTTCCGTGTCGAACGCCTATAAACAACACGAGAATAGTGCATGGGGACTATTCTGTGGTCGCCAATAAAGCCACGTTGTGACATTGGCGGGTGGTATAGAGGTGATTTGATGTCTACCTTATAGTCGTGTGTGCAGTGAGCCGCAGTGGTGCCCACCTTATGTCCAATCAACGAATATGCAGACTAAAATCCTTTCGGTAGGATTGTGCCGTGTCCTAATAGAGCACTGACGTGTTCGATTGCATTTTTAATGATAACGTGAGTTTTTATAGACGTGCCGCTTGTTGTATTTGTTTTTAAGTTGCACAAACCGATTATGGCATTGACAACGATAACAACGATTACAAGGACAGTAAAAAACATCCAACACCACCAACAACAACAGTAATAATGCTTGTAATAAACGATTAACATACGGTCTTGCAGTGTACTTCAAAACCTTTAATAAAGTTAACAATTTAATACTGTTGCTGGCTTTTATTGTTGCTGTTGTTGTTAATGTCTTTATTGCGGTTTGTTGCTTGTTTGTACCTGCCGCAAATGAGTCGCCTGGTTAGTGATCATTTGTAACAACAACACCCTCAGCAACAACATATCTGCTGCTGGCTCTTCTTTGCAAAGAGTGGAGCCTTTATTCTTTGGAATTGATTGATGTTAATTGTTTCCACTCGATTCTTTATTGTCCGAAATCATTTCGGCGCAGTTTTTTGCTTCCTTTTATCGTTTATCGTTTGTAGATTTTGTATTCCAAAATGTTGTCAACATTATTGTAGGTAGTTGTTATTGTTGGCGTTGCTGAGGATGGACATCGAAGTTGTTCATAACAACAACAAAAATAACAATAACTACAATGACTTAATTAGGAATTTTTATTGCTGCAAATAATCGTCGGTTAATCGTTGATGCTTAAAAGCCGATACGAGATGGCGATGACGCCAACGCTACTAACAATTTTTCTTAAGATTTTTATACCCTACATCCGCAAAAATATTACTTTGAGCTCCCGTTTGTACCACATTAAAGGAAACGACATACATAAGAAGCTATATATATACTCTTCGACCCAAAATTGATTCGGTTTTGTCTGACTGTGCTATGCAAGAAATAATAAATTTATTGTCATAAAATTTGGCGGTGTTTGTTAATAAAATGAGCCAGATTAAATCGGAGCAGCGTTGCGCCTAACTTTTGGAGCTAGTATGAATTCGTCTGTGTTTACAGTCGCCTTTCTAAATTTTCAGAATGAATTTAGGTCAAAATTTTACCAAATTTAACTCGTAGGAGAAATTCCAAGATAAAACTTTATTTTCAAATTTCTTGCTTAGAGAAATGTGACGTGCAGCAAAAATGGGTTTGCTGCACTAATAATTAGAACCAAATAATTAATAATTAGAATTTATATTATGAGTGTAGAGCACATAAACTTCGACCGCGCCGAAGTTAAAGTTCTCACTCGTTTCTTTCATTTCTATATCTTTTTCTTGTTGTTCGCTACTTTTTCGTTCACTGCCTAGCTTTCCTTTGATCGCAAGCGCACTGAAGAGCGGCGCAAAACGACACAATACTCATAGGTGCGACATATCCGACCAACACAATGCACAGGTTAAGAATACGAGTGCATGTTTTTAGAGATGTACGTATGTGTGTACAGATGTATTCTGTGACAAGGTTGCAATTAATTGAAATTCATTGACTGAATTGCATACATTCGCGCTACAACAAAACGAACCGAGCTGATGAGAAAATTGCTGATGGTGCTGATAAACTTATTAAAAGCAGTTAAATGCCACCAAAAAGTGACTCGATTAGTGGTAACCCTAGCATTCTGATCCAGCATGGATTCATCGAATTGTCCCTCACTTCTGCGTTTTGTGTATCTTGGCACCGAACGCCATTGAAATCTTTCCTATTTGCTTCATTTTTTCATGTGTTCCTTCTCTGTCGTCTTCTTTCCTTCGTATATTTCACCTTTATTTATATGTTTATTTTTATCCAAAGAGTAATTTTACAATGTGGTTTTTTGGTTTTTCGGTTTTGTGATTTGTTTATGGAAATATTTAAATTCTTCCTCTCTTCTCGCTTGTCACAAGTCTAGTTGAGTCATGTCGTTGCCTGAAAGTTGATTGACAAACTTAAGAAAATTTTAATCGACGTTTACGATGTAATCCATGAAAATGAAGTCCCGATACGTAGACGTATTAAGGATAGCAATCACAATGTGATGTCTCACTGTGACTTCAAGAAACAAGAAGAGACCAATGTGTACTCTTGATTTCGTATGTTCTCTTGTTGCAAATGAATATTTGATGCTTATTATTTGTTTTTGACGATAGTTAATGTAAATAGTGGTATGCTGTTTTTATTGTTAATGTCGTTGTTATTTGTCCCATTGTTGTGTCTGTTGTTACCCATTAGTGGCTCCTTTGCCGCTCCCCTCTTATCAAATATTGTTACCTCGTTTTCTTGCAGATTTATTTAAAAGGAATTATCGAAAACAACTTTTTAACTTCACCTGCTCTTTAGTCATAAAGAAATCTTGCTGCCACTTTCCTTTTTCGCCCTTTCTATCCATATTGCTATATAATATTTATGATGCCTTTATATCCTTTATATATCTTGACACCGTTGTAGATGTTGGTACGTGAATGTGTACGTATGTGTGTGTTATTGGGAGGACACATGTGTTAACCAACTACTGATTATTTAATCGCAAACAAGATCGAAGCCTGATACCAAAAACATAACCAAAACAACACAAGCGGAAACAACAATAACACCGATATTAACGTTCTCATTCTTTGTTATAAATTTGCGCCTCTTTCTAACGTTTTAGCTTTCAATCTTTTCCACAATAATAACAGCTAAAATCGCAATAAAAGTTTTCATAGAAACGTCAACGATATAGAAACAGCAACAAAAACTATTGCCAACAACAACAACTACCAGCTATTAATGGTTAGTATAAACATGAAGCGTTGTTGCAGAGAATACGTCGCCGCTTAAAAGAAAACAAAAAGCATTACAAGAACAAGATAAGCTTTTAACACGACAAGAAAGAAGAGGAGAACAAATGTCTGTACTACATAAAACACCAACAACAGCACGCTACTACGGGAAGAATAAAAATTGTGTGCTGCGTGTTTGCATGCAATTTTAATGTATGCCGTCGGTTCTAGAGACCGGGAAAGACCGCGTAGAGAAAAGGGCCGAAGGAAATTCAAAATAAAAGGATGCAAGGAAGGGAAGTAGGAAACAAAAGGCAATTCTATAGTGTGGGGAATTCTTGTACTGCAGGAGACAAGGCAAACCAAGACGCGACAAGACGAAGCACGGATGAGAAAAGTAAGAAGCAGTCGCAGCAACGACACCAACAACAAACAATGACAACATGAAAATCCCAAGAAATTACTGGAAAATAGTCACTGCCACGCTTCAATTGCCGTTGATATTATTAAACGGAGAAAACATAAAAAGTTCATAAATATTCTGTTCTTATATCGATGCATCTTAATGAATATGAAAATAATAAGCTCAAAACTTTGACCTTGGGGCAAATAATAATAATTTTTTTCTTTTTCGTGTTAGTTCTGAAAGTAAAATCGTTCGGTTAGTAGATTTTCTATATTAAATCATTTTCATTGAAACGTAATATTTTAATACTATGCCTTTAAAAGTAATACATAAATAATCGTAAATACACTAGTGCATATGTGTCTTCCTTGTGTGTTAGTGAAAAGATGTCCTCTCTGCTCTTCGACAATATTTACATATTTGCGTAAAGGATATCAAGTAAACAACAGGAAAACCAATGTCATCAACCAGTAATAATAACAGAAACAACTACACAAAAGGCAACAACAATAGCAAAAATAGCATGTTTACAACATTTTACCATCGGAATGAAGAAAAAACCAAGGAGGAGAATCCTGCCAATGCACTGATTGGCTTCTGTGGCTTCATGTTTACGAAAATATTTTTTCATATTCATTCCTGATGATGCTGAACTGGATGCTGTTGTTGCTGTCGTTTTTGCTGTTATTGTTTTTGTTGTTAGGATCTGTTTATTCATTTCATTAACAAGAGTAAAATTGGCTGCTTAACTTGTTGTCGATTCAGTGATTCCGTCTTCTTAACTTGCCCTCGAATATTTTATGGTGGTTTCTGAAAGACCAGAAATCACCAAAACGCAGAAACGGGTTGGAGTTTAGCGAGAAGTATTGAAGAGAACAGAGTTGGGAGACAGAGTTGTAAATGAAATAAAGAAATCATATTTAAAGATATTACAGTTCTTCTAAATGAATCGAATGGCATCTTTATTTGAATAAAATTAAAGTAATTAATTTTGAAGGAACCAAAATGTTTGTTTAATTTATATAAGAATTCGCACTTAATTATTAATATAAAAAATTCCTGGCAATTATCATTCATTAGTACTGCATTTTTTCTACTGCAGTTACACATTTTTCATGCTTCATTTTAAAGCTACGATTTGTGTTTTTCTTCCATTTCTTTGGTTCATTTCATTTTGATTGTTTTAACACTTTTTGCTCTATTGCCCAGACGGATCACACTCGGAGATATATCTAAAGCAGCGAAGATGTTGCTTATCAAATTATTGGAATGATAACTATGAATCACAGCTTTTAATTATTCATTGGTCGTTTTGTAGGATGACTCGTTTAGTATGGTTGGTTCGTTCGACGTTCGGTTGCGCTCGTTGGTTCGGTTGGGTTGGTTGGTCTACAACCAACTATGTAGACAGTAATTAATTTTATGATTTAAATGGCTTTGACCGAAACTCAAAAGAGACTCAAAACATGATCGCTGACAGTAATGACGGTAATGGAAACATGATCATTGATATTGATAAAGGAGGTAATGAAAGAGAATAAGAATAAATAATTGTCTTGTTAAGTATTCATAAGTTTATATTCAATGCATAAATAAATATTCGAGTTATGATAAATTAATGAGTTTTCTTGCTTAACTCGATAATTTGTTAAAATTATTTATCATTTGATAAAATGGATTTAGTCATTTCAATAATTGAAGCAAAAAGAGAAAAAACAATCAATGTAAATTTGATTGTTTGTATTGTTTTATTATTGTTCAGTGAAGCAGTCGAACATTTATTATCTGACGGGATTGTTTTTTATATTTTAAAAAAAAAATCCTTTCATTTGACAAATATCAGTAAGCTAATAAATTTAGTCCATGTACAACACCAAAAGTGCCTTCGAAGCCAAAATACCAATACGTTCCTGACACTGACTCTTTTCAGAATTCAAATAAACTAGGACGATAACTTAGGATAGATTCTGGTTTAATTTATGACGGCAACAAATAATTTACTAATCCGCATTGTTGTTAATGCACTTGTAGTCGAGTGTTGTTGTCATTATTGTCAACACAATTGAATTAAAAATTAAGCTGTCATTGTCACCTGTCAGAAATAATCTCTCTCTAAATAAATAAATATTAAAGTTTGTTTGCTGTCTTTTAGTACATTGCATCTGTTCCCGTGCATCGGATTGTTCCGAATAATAGTATAAAACAACAACAAACAATAACAATGCTAATCAACGGTTTAATAATAACTAATGCACGATAAACCACTCGCACCTAAATCCATTACATGGACTACGTGAATGTATTGTTCCTTCTATTGTTATTGTTGTTGTGTTTGTTGTGGTTGGCGACAGGCGGTAAATTTTTAGCCCCCATAATATTACAAATATTATAAATCCTATGAGGGCGGGTCAATGATAATATTCCCCTGTGATCCCTCTTCTACGAACGTGTCGGGGGATGAGGTAATGAAGACATAAATAGACAAGGGAGCTTAATTGAATAACAAGAGTAACTCACTCGAAATAAAAAAAAATTAAATTGGGAAAAATTCAAATCTAAAAACTTTTACTAGAATGAAAGAAAAAACTAAACCTAAAGAGTTTATTTAAAAATTATAATAAAATAAAATAATTTAAAAATAAATAAAAACTAATATTTATAAAATATTAATTAATTTTAAGTTAGCATCACTCTTTATATATGTTCAGTTTTTCTTAAATGACTTTGGATGTGAGGACTTTTAATGACGTTAATCTTAAATTAAATCTTACTATTTTTAATAAGACGTCTTATAACGTCTTTGGAATCACTTTTTAAAGCCTCTTTTGGAGTTTTTCCTATTTCAATGCTTTTTTAATTATTTCAAACGCAAATTTTAGGAAATCTAATTTAGAGGAGAGGATTTCACTCCATTCTTGGTCAATTTTTCAGCGAGAACTTTGTTCAATTTTCATGATTTTTCCAAACTTTCAATCCATTCGATGCCGCTAAATATTATAAGTAAAATGTATTAGACATTGACAAAATATCTATTGACAAAATTAGTTTATTTCAAAGTTCGTTTAGATGGATTCCTAAACTCGTGGGATTTCGGAGCTCCTATGCGTTTTATGTCATAATTGTCACTTAATTCCTGGCTCAATAATCTCATAAGTTAATATAAATATTGCTAAAAGATATTACTATTTAGGACAGAGAGAATTGAAAAGCTTTTATATCGCAAAAATTAAATTCATATATTTTTTTATAAAATACTTGTTAAAATATAGATCTGTAAATACTACAATGTGTAAAATTGCTGGTAGTAATATTTTGTAAATGAGTTTAGCGCAGTTGATTTCTACAAATCAGTACATCGGTATTCAATTCTGTGATGTCTGATAATTTCTGCTTCTATATTCAGTTTGCTACTATTCATTGATTATCCTTTTGTTGATAATCCATTGATTTCATATTAAAAATTCTGAAACGTTTACTCATATGAAAATGATTTTAAAAAATAAATATCGAAAAATATACACTCAGAACTTTGAACAGCTTTGAACTTTAAAAATACATCTTCCAATCATTCGAAGTCTTCTTTCATTTGACTACTCACACTTATTAATTCATAACTGCACTTGATTAAAGTGCTGCACTTATAATGCTTGTCTTGACCTCGTCAGATTTTTATAGATTTAGTTATTTGAATAAAAACGGACAATTGGGATATTAAAGCAAAAATTCCGCCTGCATCTGCCCGTCTGTCTGACTGCGTATCTGTGTGTCTGTCTGAAATCCCGATTACATCTGAACGGAAAGATGTCTCGATATGAAATTTGGCACGAATATTCTTTGTCATAATAGTTTGCTTAAGATTGCACTTACACTTACACTTACACTTTTCAAAGCATATATACCTTCAGAATATATTTAGAGAATAATTTCTTAGCTTATGATACGAGGGTAGGGAACGGATCTTCGGCCACATCTGAGTTAGAGTTTTTACTTGTTCAATTTAATTTTAATTTAGTCTTTTTATTTTTACCCAATTTTTTATCCATATTTTATCTGGAATTAAAATTTATCTCAGATAAAACATAAAGAACCCCACGGATAAAAGAAATTTAAAAAACCGACATTTCCGCGTTAATACGAGTGACCCTGGTAGTGTTTGCACATTTTATTCCACTATTTCTTAAAAATATAAAAAATTTCTGTTCTCACCGTCATCTTTAGCATTAGTGATAATATCAACAACAACAACTGGTATAAATAAATTAAAATCGACACATATATTCAGACATATTACGAGAAGGGCATTGAGGACTGGTTTTAAAAGCAAATATTCCAACAAAAACAATAAGAAATCATGTTAAAAATGGTACTAAAGTTAATTCTCTTCTTGGCTTTCGGTTTTTGCGCGATTGGCATTGGCCGAAACAAAGAAAAAAATGGTATCGAATTAATCATGAATCGATGCTCAGCGATTTTACTTTTATACCTGCGGTGGTCTATACGCTGATTCGCTTTAATTAATTCTAGTTTATTAATCTTTTTATCATCATCATGATAATCCTTTTGTGCTTCTTGGAATATTTGAAATTTATATTGTTTAATTCTACTCTTAGAGATTTCCCCCCTTCAATTAATTTTTTTTCTTCCAGAAAGTCATTAGAAAATTTGTCAATGTCAAACTTGTAACAATTTTTTGGTGGATTACTTAACGATGAAAGTCTTGTGGGTTCAGCTTGAATCAAGGCTGCGTGACCCACTCGAAATGCCTGGTAACCTGTCCCGGGCTCTCCCCGACTGACTGTATTTTGCAAGAAACTATATTGCCTAAAATAAAGACTGACACCATCGATAGAATACAAACGAAAACATAACCAAGTAAGAACCTCCGGCCTGGCCGAAGCCCATAAGCCTACACATATCGAATAAATTTTTGGTCTGCATCCAATAACCAGTGGGTGGATCGCGCTCACTTTTAGAAGTGTAGTTTTGCGTTAAACGTTTAACTCATATGTAGAATCCTATCGGCCGCGAAGATTCCGAATTCAGAAGAACCATAAAATTGAAGTAATTTATATTTACTGTAAAAATAGGGCGTATCTCTTATAAGGATCTGCCCATCTCCAATCCCAAACATTCTAAAAGGACAAAAAATTTATCTGTTAAATTTCTTGTCAATCTGTCTTTCTGTATCGCTGTAATCGCGATTTACACAGATAGGCACACATACAGACAGGGGGACGAACATACCGACAACTACTTATGCGATCCTGAACAAGAATATATGTACTTTTCTAGATCTAACAGACTAATTCCCTAAGGCGTTACAAATGGAAGAATTAAGTGAATATGCCCTATCCCTCCAGGTGTAGTGCTGTAAAAAAGTCTATTAATTCACCACCGACTAAGGCCGTCACTGAGACACTAAAAATCGTTACGCAGATAAGAGTTCGTCAAGTCAGGGTTAATTCCGGTCTGGTATAGACCGCTGCTTAGCCTATTAGAAAAATGTGCACCAATTTAAAATGTTGCGGCTTCTCTGGCGTTCGTCCGTTCTATGAATAAATTTCCATAAAATGGAATATTATAGCCGGTCTTCCTGAGCCAATGTTGGAGTCAGTTGCAGTCTGTTACAGTTATTTTATATTGCTCTTGTTGTTGCTACTGCTGGTGTTTTTCTTGATGTTAGCAATTTTACTGAAATTGAAACTGAAATAGAAAACTGATGGATGCAGTTACCTACACGTCATGCGACCGTAAGTATCCGACACCGCAACACCATCCTAGATGCCGTTTTTTTCTTCCATTGCTTCCATCGAGTTTAACATTTAGTCAGTCAGTTAGTCAAGCAATCAGTCAGGCGCTCGTTTTTGTGGCACTTATGGGTTCTGGATACGTTCAGCAAAAACCAAAAGAAGTAGAAAAAAATCACAAAATAGGAGATAGATACACAGACAGACACTGCTAGCAACAACAACAAAACATACATTAAGAGTTTTAAAAGTGACTTAATATCGTATTTATGCCAATCTCTTTGATTCTAGAGCATATGTGTGTGTTTGTGTGGCTTTGAGTGAATGCATTTGGGTGCTGATGGTGATCGTGTGTTGGCCACGACATTCTGAGTGACCGAATGACATTTTCCCGAAATATTGCATGCATGTTAGTCTTTATTATTACTCTTATTATTATTATCATTATTATTATTTTAATATCCATTGCTGTTTTATTGTTTTTCCTAGCTATGTCAATGTCGTTGCTTTTTGGGGTTGCCAAACCTAGCTCAAGATTTGTGAGATAACGAAGTATTTAACGCAACTATTTCTTCGGT
This sequence comes from Physocephala rufipes, assembly GCA_963966595.1. Classification (NCBI taxonomy): domain Eukaryota; kingdom Metazoa; phylum Arthropoda; class Insecta; order Diptera; family Conopidae; genus Physocephala; species Physocephala rufipes. Next base: position 15,513,346 of record OZ016501.1, read on the forward strand.
TAAAGGGAGATACTTCTTCATATTTTTCCTTTACTGCCAAATCAGGTAAGCACTTCAAAATTAATTTAAATGTAAGTCTGAGCTATAAATATTACGATAAAAATGTTATCGATAATATTTACATGCGTACCAATTCTTGTTATGTTCCCGAATAACTTCAGAAAAGAATGCTTTTCAGATTAATATAGGAGAATATTCTTCTTCACATACTATTGTCTAGTGTTAGTGTCGCATAATATCTACGAGATAGTTGAATGAATCGTCTGAAAATTAATTATTTGTATAATAATTGGAATCTGTTACACATCGGGTACAATCATTATCGATCACTGATTATCGATCACATACTGCTTTTATGTGTTGTTTCTGGTTATTGTGGTTATTTTCAATAATTTCTCTTTTATCTCCGATATCATGAACGAACTTCCATCAGGCTTTCGTTGTCCTTTTGGTATTTCTTTGAGTCAGTAGAGGCGATGATAATGCTAATAAGGAATTTATCAAAATATCCAAGATCGGTCATAACATCTAAATCGATTATCAGATGTAAAATAATAATAAAAAAGCTTTGTGATAACTCGTGCAGCAATAGAAACCAATAAGCGTTTGAAATCAAGCATGTGTATCTTCGTCATAAATTGCATTATTTCCGAAGAATTTTTTTCTGTTTAATATCAATTATTTCATATTTTCCAATATTTATTATAACTAATAATTTTTCTCCGATTCCGTATAATTCTTAATAATTTTAATTATTTTTTGTTAAGCTTGATTAAAAAACGTAATTTAATAAAGTGGGTTTTAATTCACAAAATAACATTAATAATAATAACAACAATAATAATAATAATAATAATAATAATAATAATAATAATAATAATAATAATAATAATAATAATAATAATAATAATTACGATGATGAATTATCTATCATTAAAAAAGTGTAAGCATTATTAATGAATAAAGAATCTGATAATGCAAAAAGAAGAATATGTGGAAGAAGGTGATGAAAATTTCGAATATAATAAATATATAGAGTATTAAGTCCATATAGGTATAAGTTTCAACGACAAGATCAGAAAAATGTGAGGTGTTGCTACGTTTTGTCCTCTGGGGGATACTATTGGTGCCGCTGGTGCAGTGAGCGTTGTTAGTACTCTTCAACACGATTAAAATACCGTTGAATCATGTTGAGTATGCGAATATTTATTTTAACTTTTTTCACTCAAGCGATTTTTTGCTGGAAGCCATCAATTATATTTTCTTGGTTTTGTTGTTGAGTTGGTTGCTTGCTTTATTGTTGCTGATTTTTGTGTTTTGGATTGGGATTTATTTACGATATGCAAATTTTTAATAATTAACTAAAATTATTCCGCAACCGTTGATGTTGTTATTGCCGTTCTTGTTGTTATCATAGTTGTTGCTGTCGTAGTAGTTGTTTTTGTTCTTTGACTGTTGTTGTTACTTAGTTGTAGTTATCTTATTCACACTCCTTTTATTACTTGACTTTTTCTTGACCCGCGCGATTTGTTATTTAATGACAGAATACTATTTCTTGTTCTTGGTCCGAAGTGATTTATGCGTCATTTAAATCGTACAAACTATGATATAATTATTTATTTTCAATAATAATTTATTAGATAACATGAATAATTACTCTGCGGCTATAAAAAATGCGCAAATGATGCTCACGCACGCGTTTTAGAATGCAATGAATAAATTATTGATTTAATGAAAGGAAAATGAAAAGATGAATTGAATCATGTTTGAAAACTTGGTCGCGTCCAATCGAGTAACAGTAAAGAGGAAATTGTGTGAAAAGTTTAACCTTTAAATGAATTATATAATCACAATTTTTATAAAAAAGGAGAAAAGCCGAGAAAAATTCAGTGAAATACTTGATTCTTCATTTTCTTTAAATATTCAAGATGAAGGAATGGATGAGATTATGAAAAGGCATTGCGGATGAAATCTCTGAAATCTTGATTTGATTCGTAATAGCGACCTAAGCCTTTTTCTTTTGCTAAAACATGTTCGCTGCAATTGCGCTAATTTAAAAAAGGGAATAAACGACAGGGAAACCAAAGAAAAAATAAGTGAGCTTTTCATGAGGCACACAACGATTTCTGTATTCTAGTGCGTTATTTCAATCTGGGCACATTTTATGATACGACGAATCCGAAATGTCGAGTGAAGGCGACATTTTTATAATTGTTAAATTCACGGAGTATTGTTTAGAAATTAATAAAGGGCGTTATTGATATTTTGACTAAGTGGTCGAAATTAGCTTCAATTTTAGATCGTAATATTCGCCCCTGCAGACGAACTGTAAATATCATTGGATATTCATATATCGGTAATATAACGCACCGATCGAAGCATCGCAGATCGCATTAAATTCTTAAATATATCTTAACCAAGTACGCTTACGCTCGAGCTAATTAAAGAGTTAGTCTGCGGATAATTTAAAACGAAAAAATTATAATTGTACTCAGCTTCATTTATGAAAAATCATTTATATACGATGTATGTTCATTTATACATTCTTGATAATTTTATTTTTCATAAAACACAAAATATAAAATTTACAAAATTATAAAATCGTAAAGGACTCACCTTGTTTGCTGATTGTTGTTAAGATTCTGTTATACTTTTGTAGTTGTTGTTGTTATTGTTGTTTTCACAGTAGCCCATTGAAGAAAGTTAGAAAACAATATTCACGATTTGTCGAAAAACCGAAGGTCGACGAAAAAGATACGCAACGTAAGGAATCGTATTGAGATGAATTGAAATGGAAAGATTTACTATTTATTTTTTAGTAACAAATTTATAATGCGGTTATTATTTAATATCACAATTTCTTTAAAACCTTTACCGATATCTATTTGTTTTTTATTTGTTTTGCTTCTGTTCCTTTTGGCTGATATAATTTGTTGTCTTTAGGATTAGTATGATTGTTTGGATCGAATTTTTATTTATAAATTTATTCGGAAAAAATTACTCATTAATATATTTAAATAATTTAATTCTAGTTTTTTTCTCCAACATTTGTTTTTTAACTTGTTTGATTTCTTTTTTAATTTTACGTGCAAGGAAACTTTGTCTCTTGTGTCTTTGTTCCTTGCAAACCGACGAAGCGGTTGCTATATTTTTTGTGATGGCGCCATTTCCAAAAAACAAAACATCAAATTTTTGCTGTTTTGTGAATTTTTTGCAGTTGTTCGTAATTTTGCATTAAACGATATAGAAGGAGAATTAAAATTTTTATCCTAAACCTGCTGAGGCTGTTTCGACTGAGAAGGATGAGGATGAGAAACGAGGAGGCTAGATGCAAACGTAAATAATTTCGATGCTGACGTGCCGCTTTTCTTTTTTTACCCATAAACAAAGCTTGTTGGTGTTGTTCTTGTGGCTACTTTTTTGTGGCAACGTACTTGGTTATTTAGGGATTGTTATACATTTATTGTTTTTGTTTATTCATATCATGATGATGGGATGGAGCCAGGTTAATCAAAATGTAAGAATTATAAAACAACGAAAATATTGAAGAGCAGAAGCAGATTGAAACCGATGTTTTCCTTTTGTTTTATTTAAATACGATAATTATTATAATCTAAAAATTTTCCAATATGTTTTCCTTTTGTTTTAATGATAATTTCTTTCAGGAACGATGTTTTGTGTTTCTTTTAAATGCGCTTGCGGTGATGACCTCTATCAGAATGTTTTAATTTTTTTCTATTTTTTAGTATTTCGTCACCTCAAAAGTTCAATGTTTTTGGTGATAACAGCGGTACGGGACAATTGCTGCTTTCCCCCCATTCCTTTAGAGAGCTTCTGGTGAAATAAATTAAATTTAGATTTTATTGAAATATTTTCGTTTTGTCAATTTGCATTTGCGCGGCTGTATTTTCGCAATGTTGTTTTTAAAATGTTGTTTCAGTTATTTCGCCGGAAGCAACAATTTTTCATGATCAGCGTGCAGGAATGAAACGTATCTTTTTTTCAAGACTGTTTTTATTTATTTCGCTTATTGATTTTGTTTTTTAATTTTTAAATTGCGACTTAAACAAAAATTTTACAGATTTTAATCATTAACAAATCCGTGCCAACACAACAAATTTGCTCCCAATTACTTGAATAAGAAAATGATTTTCCAGAGAACGACACGACACATATTTATTTATAATATGGATTTATATATACGCTGTATATATCTATATGTAGTAGATTGTTTGACATCTAACTACGTCATGAATTCTCGTCTTGATTTTATTATAAAAAAGCAAATAAGTTTTAAACCTTAAAACTACTGTAATAGTAGAACGCGCTTCGCGTACTTGTGCCGTATTGAATAAAATTGAGAAGAAACCGTAGTTCGTCAGTTCAGACGCAAACACAATCGCAAACGCAATCACACAGACGACGTCAAAAACACATCCATTTTGCACGTTCATTCGAAAACAACTAACAATCGTGCTAACATCGACGCATCAACAATGAGCTCGACTCGTCAACATTCCAATAAATCTATTTCGCATGTTGCCGAACTTGCCGAACTTTCCGAAGCTGGCGAGTTTGGCGAACTGAGCGAGCAACATGGAATGTTGCCGATGATGATTGTTGTTCATATTAACGACGGATGGCTGGAAATAAAGTGATAAATTGCCGAGGAAGCTTTATGAAAATCTAATTGGAAGTAAGTATAAATATACGTGCGTGCTTGCTGTATTGGCTGTGTTTTGTGTCGAAGAGAATATGTTTACAAGTATTGTTTCGAGGCAAAATGTTGCCGGTGAATTGTCAGCATGTAGCCCTATTGAAGAACTATTTCGATTTGTTTTTTACGGCCAATTAAAATCCAAACTGAATTAGTAATTGAAATCAATATTAATTTAATTTGCATTTATATATACATTTTGAAATATACATTTGTTTCGAAAATATATATTTTGAATATGTTTATATTTATGTATTATAATGGGAAATATAATATATTGTAACAGGATATCTATATATTAATGGGAATACGTTTTAATAAAATGAGAAAAAGAAAAATATGAATGAAATATTTTTGTTTTGCACAAATATGTTTGTTTAAATATACAAACAGTATATATTATATATAATCTATAAAATATAAAACATCAAATCTTGTTTGTATAAAATATGCAAACAATGTATAATTATTTTCAGAATGTAATAATTATGCAAAAATATTAAATATATTCCAACATTATTTTTGAGAATTAATTATGAGAATTTCGATTTTATAAAGAAACTGAAGTCTATATATTAAAAACCTTCCGAAATCTGCATTAATTTAATTAAGTTTTGCTTTTTAAAAGTCTATACAGGAATTTATTTCAATATTTGCATATTATATGATTCAAATAGTTTTATGGAATTTCTTGTGTTTTATGAAAACACTGATGATACCATTATATTTTATATATACATAATATGAAAGAATTAAATATGTTTTGTTTTTGTATTTGCTTCTCATTTAATAAAACATTAATAGCAACAAATATTAAGCTACAACAAAATTTTTACCATGGCCAATAAATCAATCTTTATTTACTTCTTGACTCTTTATTGCCTTAAGAAACTGTGCAACTGGAAATGTTGCAATGGAAATACGTAGTCAATTGGTATTCAATAATATATTAATGTTGCTGAGCGAAAATTATTCACTAGCAGCATGCTGCTTGGGACAATGTTGATTTGTTGTTTATTTGCTGCTTTTAGTTTACTTTTATCTATTTAATTTTGATAAATCAATTTTGCAGATGAAAAAAATGTATTATCGTATATATTTTCACTTTTACTTTTAGATAATTGAATATATCCTTTTCAACATCCACACTCTTTCTTGCCCGTTAGGTCTTCTCCTGTTTATTGTCGAAATTGCAAAAACGTAGTTTGTGTTCCTTAAATTAATTCTAAAAATTTCATTAGCACGCGTGCACGTGTTAGCTCCTTTCAAAATATAAGTTGACGCTTTGTGGTTCGCCTGCCCCCTCACTTATTTCATGCGATATGTTCTTTTTCAATTTGAAATTACGTCTGTTCTCAATTCATTCAATCGCTTTTGAGACGTGTTTGTTTTTGTTATCATTTTCAACTGAGTAGATTTTTAATATAATGCATTGGCGTTTGCCATTGGTATCGTTGTTGTTCCGCCTCTTGTAGATATTTTATGCTTTCGCAGTCCCCTCCAGCAGTTAGTCTGTAACTTTTCATTATTTATTTATTTATGATGATGCGTTTGTTACAGATTTCGAAGGCACCGTAAAATCATTCATAGAAACTTTCTTATTGTGTGCACTTGAATTACACTCAATGAATTTCGGAAATGGAAGGGTGTAAAATATCACCCTGATGTCTTTAGACAAGTAAACCAAACAAGTTTAAAATTATTTTTGTATTGTTGTCTTCAGTGACAATATTCGTAATATTTTCCAAAAGTTTTTGATAAAGAATGTGAAGAATATTTATTTTTCCGTTTGAGAAGTAAATTGAGAGTAAACGAATTTTATAATTTGAATGCTTTTTCCTTTATTATAAATTATTCAAGTTTTTTGATTAATTTTCAAAAAAATTTGTTAAAAGTGTTTATTATGATTTTCAGTTTGAAGTGAATATTTTTTGCGTTTGCTTTCCCACCCCTCTCCCTTATTGGCACACCGTGATGCTTTAACTCGGTCCGCCCCTTTCATGCTTGCTTCTTCAACTCTAATTCCTGATGACTTTATTTATGTCAAATTTTGCAGTCCGTCTCAGTTCTTTCCAACTCGTTTAATATTCATGTTTTGTAGCCGCGCCGCGTCGGACGGTTCCTTTGTTGTAGCCGCCGTAATAATTGCCTTTGTTGTTGTCCTGTTGGAACTGATAACGCGTCGAAGTCGAATTGAGACGTACGAGAACGCATTTGACTCACGTTTAAATGCGTGAAGCAATAAATTAATGAATATGAATTATAAGTTCATAATTTTTAGTTGTCATCCAAAAGTTGTGATAATTCAATTTGTTCAGTTATTTTTAATGCCTCATCCCGTTCTTTTTTTGTAATTAATTTTTTTTAATTCGAGAAAAGTATAGAAAACATTTTAACTTTATGATGTGACCAAATTTATTAACGAACAAAAAAATATTCAATTAGAAATATTTTGAAAAACAAATAATAACAAAAAATTCCTGGATAACGATTAGTAAACAGTCTAAAAACATTTGAACTCCCACGCCTACTTCTTAGTTCTTTGTTTATCTTCTCATCTCATTGAGCTCGCTAATATGCTTAATCAAATTTCATTAATTTTCTTTTCAAACATCGGTATCGGTTTGCCAGGATTTCAGCCTGAGGCGTTTTTTAGAATATCCTCAATACTATAATCGCCAGCATCCAACGTCCGACGTGGCCTTCTAATTAAATTTAATTTGGCAGCTGCTTCGAAAACATTTAACGTATCTTTAGTGAGCGACGGTATTAATTGTCTACGCGTTGATTTCGTTGATGGCAGTATTTCTCCCAATACGTCTCTGTAAACGACCACTTCAACTAACTGAGGGCGACAACCGTAAACACATACGCACACAAACGCAAATAGGGTGTATTTATTTGAGGATAGAAAGAGTACGAGAGGGTGAGAGCGAACATACTGGGCCGTGATTTTCTAACTGACAAAATATAATTTTTATTTGTGCCCCCATTCATTAAGGGTTTTTTCAATCGATCATCCTTGAAGACATCAATGAAAACGCATATTTGTGCTCTTAGTGATGAGAGGCCAAATTGCAAAAAGAGAAGGCAAAACTACAGGAAAAGATCATGGAAAAGGATTTGAAGACTTGAGAGAAAAACAACAAACAAAGCAACGAACTGCATTTGAGCCCATTTCGAAATGACGTCGATTCTGCTATGACGGCTGGCTGGGCAGCAGTGAACAAAAGAGCACAGTAGCATTTGCCCTTCGCAAGTTTATTGTCTGTGTTCGCGAGTGTATGTGTACATTATTTGAACATTACGATATTAGAACCACCCAAATAGTAATGACATTCTCTCTCCCTATCTGCGTCTTCGTTTTACGCTGGTCCAAATAGCACAAACATGTACGCGGCCCATATCCGCAAACTAACGCAGTAAGAGGCAACGCAATGCAGAACGGGGTCGAACAGAACAGTTTCATTCCGTTCCAATTCTCGTATGAAAATCGAACGCAGGACGCACATAAATCAAAATGGCTGGACAGACAGACGCACGGAATGGACGAATGAATGGAAGAACTGACGGGTAGATTGATCTGAGCGCCATACAGGGGTTGGTGCGTACGGAGCAACGAAACAATGAGAAAAGAAAATGAAGGGAAGACACTGAAAAGAGAGAGAAGGATACGCGAAGGGACTGTAGGGCGAGGTAGAGTAGTCAAGCCGGTCGGTCGGCCGGTTGATTGCTTGATTGCCGCTCGACAAGCGGGAAGGATAACAATCGAAGATGAAAAATGAAAAAGCATCGAGAGCGACGCAATGCCAACGATAGCGGCGCGCCCCGGCGAGAACGAAAATGCTAACGAAAGGCAAGAAACGGAAAGATACTACTGAATGCTAAAATAAGGGAGCAATTGAAGGAACACGGATGTACGACCAAATGAAACAAATGAAACTGATGATGACGACTACTCGTTAGGCGATGATGACTAACAAACGCGCAAGTTAGCGAATGTTACAGTGACAGGATTTTTGGTTACTGGATAAGAAAAAGAGATGGCAAGGGGTGAAGTGGGAGACGGTGATCACCAGAAATCGAGGCAACTAGAACGAAATTCAAACAACATGTAAAACCCACAAAACCGACGGTAGTAAGAAAAGCACTTAATCAAACAAACATGTTCGGCATTATGATCAATAGCAAAATCACCGCCATCATCATTAGCATAATAATTATCATCATAATGTGCATAAAAGCGAGATCGTCCCTTGAGGGCGGTGAGAATAAAGGCGGAATAGAAAATTTTATTGATTGTAGAAAATAATGAACAAACGAAAGGATTGTCGAAAATATTTAATGATTAACATTATCATCAATAAAAACTGTATAAGTAGCATCAGCTGACATATCTCCTACAAGCACCAGAAGAATTTTTCTAATTTAAAAAATATTCAGAAATTGTTTGAAAAATCTCAAAAATTTATTTCAAAAATCAAAAAATTTCTTTTTTAATAGTTTCTTGGAATATATTAAAAAATCTTTAAAAAACTAAAGAGTTTTTAAAGAAATGAAAACATTTATTTCAAGAAATTTTCAATATGATCTAGAATTTATAAACAAAGGAATCAGTTCGTCGGCAATTCTTACAAAAACAATTTCTGGCCCGGCGAAAGGCATACAAAGGAAAAGAAATATAATAGAAATGTTCGAGGATTAACGAAAGATTGAAAATTGAAATGTTGCCGCTAAAAAAAGAAAATCTTTTAAAATATTTGTTCATTGTCCGCCTACGTTTGCCTCTTGTTTTCAACATTTACTTCTTACCCTGCATTCTATACTCGACCCACTACAGCTCACCGAAATTATTTACTCTCACAAAAAATTAGGCATTTTTACCAGGTTATTCTTGTTGTTGTTGCTTATTTTGTTGTGCCATCGCTGCGCAAATTAATAAAAGAACATAAGCAACCAAAATTCCGAGAAAATATTTTTCAATTTTCGGGATTTTGGTAAAAACTTTTCTGTCTCCTTTTCTTTCATTTTTTACTCGAAGCCATTCAGTTTACACCTCTCTTTATACGTACCCTACATTCAAAAGATGAAAGGTACATTAAGTTCGTTCTCCCGTTTGTGGCTCATTGTAAGAGCTGAGATAGTGTATGGAAAAGTATATATTTACTGGCTTGGAATGGTCTCCTGAATGGATTTAGTCCTGTTCGGTTTACTGTGTGTCAGTATGTCTCGAATTCAAACACGAATGCTAGATTACTCTAAAATATCTTGCGTGTGGTTTTTCGGGAAAATTGAATTGGATGTGAGTTAGTAAATCTAAATTGATTAGGAAAAGGGGAACGTGATTTTAAAAGAGGATTGTATCGTCCGTTGTACGGCCGGGCTATAAGTTTATAATACGGGTGTAGGGTATAAAAGTTTCGGACAGACCGAAACTACCATTCTTAGTTGCTTAGTTTCTGAAATTGAAGGTTTTGTATTTTTGAAATACAAAATTTTTGAAATGTATATTCATCTCTCGCTCTCGCCGTCAAAAACATAAAATGGCAAACATTTGAATCCACTCTCGTTTCTGAATAAAGAATGATTGACAGCTGTCATGATGGCGTCGAGGCTCTCAAGGCTTAACAATGATGGAAAGGGAGCAAAAGCAAGAGAAAGCAAGAGAGAGATAAAGAGTGGTAGAAATCTAACACTGTTGTTGTGTCACTTACTAACACCTTCTGGCCCATCAGTGGGTCACATCGAAGAGACCCGTTAAATTGATAAGGTCAGAAGACTGCCTTCAAGTGCGTTTGCGTGTGTATGTATGAGTGTTTTCATGTTTGAATGATGGGGGTGAATTTGATTTGTGCGTGAGGAGAAAAATCCGCTGCTAGTCCTCTTTGCCAATCCATCAATCAAATTTGTTTGCTTTCGACACGTTGACAGAACAGAAACCAGAAATTCCACATAAAAAAAAAGAAAAGATGGATTCAAAACTACCACCACCTTAACGAAAATCATTTTTCTAACGGATTTTTTTGTAAAACTGAAACAAAACAAGTAAAGCAACAACAAAATATCGGCTTTGTAATTGAAAAAGGGTTCGTATGATTGATTCTACAAAAGTTCGCAGTTCACAAAAGCTCCTTTTTTCGAGATAATCATCATCGGCACCGTGCATGCATCCGATTCGGCACGTGAACTGTTTGGCGCCACGGTTGACTAAGTTCATCCCCAATCGACCATCGCCCACCCTCCGCTCCTCTTCATAAAACTCTTCGTCGTTATTTCATATCTCGCCAGAATAACTTCATTTTCAAATGCATCCATGGAAATGTCGGAAATTTTGTCTTTGCAAACTGTCAAAAATTTTGAAAGTATTTTCGGAAATGAACGCAGACAAGCGTAGGATGCTCGCTCGGAGGCGCGTTCATACTTCGTCAAAAGCGTATTATGGGGAAATGCTAAACAATAAAGAGAACAAAACAACAGTAACGCCACTACTAGAAGGATGAAATACGAAGGATACAAAAGATAGAAGCCAGTCTCGTACACTGGATAAAAGTCAGATATAGGAATGTCATTCAGGAATGCAAAAACAATGTAAAGGTAGAAATTTATTTTAACGTTTGGACGTTGAAATATTTAAATTGAAAAATCTTTCCTTGATTCCATTAATATGCGTTCAGATATAAACCGTATCCTCTTAAAGGTTTGCCCGATTTTTCTAGAACAATTCAGGAATAATTCTTCAAATAATTAAAGTGTTATTCGCGATTTAGGAAAGAAAACGTTTACCAGTTTAATAAAAGAAATATATATTTAAATAAGCCGGAAATTATAGATTCCTCGGGCGCTACGAAGATAGTGGCCATATCAAAACAGCACAGGACCTTCGAGGAAGTGATGACAAAGTAAGAAAATTCAATGTTTTTTAGTCTGTTAGTTTGTAGGCTCAAATTTAAAGTTTAACAAAGAAAATTATTTAAAATCTAGAACTTTTTGAAAAAGTGATGTGAAATATCTGTTACAGTTATATTTTTCTTGAAGAGAATGGATTGAAGAGTGGAATTCTTGTCAGAATTAAAAACACAATAATAATATTCCTTTAGTAAAACATTATGCTAAAATAAACCAAAATTCCCAATAGTTTCCCATCGAAATTCAAATGAATGACCCAAAACTAAAAAGCAATTTAAAACATGAATAAAAATGAAATTTAGTATGATTTTATAGGACAATTTTCTTGCATAAAATTGTTACTCGCGTCGAAATTATTCACTAAAAAGTTTTGTTTTCATCATTCAATCAATTATAACTTCATAACTTTAAAATGTTTCATAGAAGAGAAGAAAGATAAAATTTAATTTTACACCTTTTAAATTATTCATAATTGTGTTTTATAAAATCCCCTTCATCTATTTGTTTTACTTCAGGCATTTCTTCCATCGCCGATAAAAGATTTCGGCGCAGAGCCCAATCCATCTCAAACCAACCGAACCGAACCAATCGCTTTTGAAAATTCGTAACGCGTACCTTTTGCAAGTGAATTAAATTAAATTAAAAATTGTTTTCGTTAAGGACGCCACCGTCAGTTACCGTCGCTTCAAAGGAGACTCTTTCAATATCTAATTAAAGGCACGCCTCAAGTGATTTTCACTCAAAAAAAAACATGTCCGGGTGTAAATTCCCGGAAGTTCTCTGGCTCTGTCCCGATGCGACCTAACTGAAACCAACGACAGCAAACCAGCACAAGCCAATTCATCCCAAAGGAACAGTAGACAGCAGTAGAAGGACGGCTTGGTCTGCAGAAGAGAAAGAAGAAGCGACATCATTTTAGAAAAGATGAAAACATGAAAATTGTTAGGAATTCCATTGACACGAAAGGAAATGAGAATGAGGAATTGGAGAGGGCGATAGAAGGGATGGGAAAGAGGGCGTAAAAGGGAAATTGGGGGAAAAGCAAGACTAAATCGCTTAATGCTTTTACAAAGAAAAAACAACTGGCCCGCTAACGATTACATTAATGCTACGTTCCATAAATGGACATATTATGTCACGGGAAGAAGAAAGAAATAGGTTGAGAGCGGGTGGGAGGAGGAGCGAGAGAGGCTTATGTGCGGCGTTACGAATTTAAAAGGTGTCAAAAACTACAACGCCATTTTTCATTACATGAATGTATTTTTGTATTATTTTCTATTGTTATGAATGTTTTCTTTTCAAGCAAGCGTTTCCTCTCTCTCCATCACTAAAACCCTCATCAACTACTTCGTTATTCTTCTAAATAACGTTAAAAATCTTGCGTAACTTCCGAACTTTCCCTTATTGTTGGTTGCTGTAATTGCAGGAATTGTTGTTGTTGTTATTGATGTTGCTGTTTTGTTGTCGTTCATCTCTTTCATATACAAGTAAACAATATTTTTCAATTAGGAATTATTCTGTTGAAAGTAATTCGATTATTTTCACTCGGACGACACCGAATGTTGGCCAAAGAACGCGATTCGCCTTAGAGTAGCTGGACTAAATGATTTCAAAAAGATGTTGCTATTGTAGTTGTCCCAGTTCTAGAAAAACGTTTCGTTTCTCGCTTGAAAGAATTGGTTGATGACAAATAATTTTTTTGGCAATGACTGAACGCCGGCAGTTGTGGGCGATGGCAGACGATGGCAAGCAACGACATTTCTAAGACTTACGGAAAGAGCTTATGATTTCACGAATAGCACTTAGGAAATATAAGCACGGGTTCAAGGCCAGCTCATCTTGTTCTTGCTTAGAAGCAAAACTCAAATGACAGAAAATTTTGGGGAGGGGCAATTTTTAATTCCATTGGAGTGTAATCGCAATTGTTTCTAGAGAAGCAGCTGTAGCCACTTTAATACAAATATTTTTATAATTGTAGTAATTATTTTAATAATTCATTAAATTCGCATTGGTTTTAAATTTAAGAATATATAAATTTTTCTTGTTAGGAGACATAAAATAAAGCAGTCAGACTTTTTTCTCGTTGAACACTTCGACCTATAGTTGTAACTTAAAACTTTTCTTAACCACTGCTGAAAGTTTTCAATCCCTGAAAATCCTTATAGGATTGGTTGGCATTTAATAATAATTCTCCACAATCAATTTATAAAATGAACAAATTTATTTTTACTGCAAATTTTGCATTGTAAATATTTGAAATTTTCAACTAGAATTAAAATAATTGGATAATAATCAGCTGCTTTAAAGAATAACTTTAAAGAATAATTTCATACAAGACTTTCACGTTTCTCAATCATGTACGTAATAGTTTTAATTTACCACTAGGCCACTTAGTCCTTAAATGTACTACTTCATCAATGTCTAAACCTTTCACACTCTGTTTGTGCCTCTAAAGAATGTTTTATGATTTCTTTTATATTTATTATTTTTCTCCAAATTTTATAAAATATTCAAAAATTCAAAAAATAATTTTGTTTTTTCTTATCCATTAAACAAATCTACTACCTTCACGTATTTTTTATTTCTAAACTAATTGAGAGCATTCCACATGCGGAAACATATCCTACGTGATAAAATATATTGCAACTAAAAAACACGCAAAAGAGGACAATAATAATAATAAGAATAACAAACATAATCGTAACAGTAAAAAGTAAAATATATAAAGGTAAATAATATTTATTTTACTCCTACGCTGCGGAAATGATGCATGAACACGCATAGATTTTGCCACCTGACGAAGGAAGGCACATGCTACTTCATTATCAACAACATTATAATCATAACAATTTTCTTTGGTTTTCTACCTTTCGTAAGTAGTCTTAACGTAAGTGTCACAATCAAGTCATTCTGGTATGGAATACTTTGTGTCCTCTACGACTGATTTTTGACTAAATGGAGACTCCTGTATGATATTTATGTTTTGAGTTTTTCTTGTCACAACATTAAATGCGGAAAAATGGCAAAATAAAAATATTTTACAAAAATGCCTAAAAGCATTTAAATATAAAAGTGTCCAAAATTTGTTTAATTAATTATTTCGTTCTAGGTTTCATTTCTATGATTATCCAAGTACAATATCTCTAATTTTTAAAATAATTGGGAACCTTAAAAAATAACGGATATAGCTTCTGCAATAATTATATTATCCCATTTTATGAACTATATTTAATGTTGACCGACTATTGAGCTAGACTTCACTAAAAAAGTAAAATATCTTTTGCAATGATTATTTCATGCATATCATGTCTCCTCTTCCAACTTTCCTCCGCAATCTGTCGTATGCGACCTCGTGCATGATATTGTGTATTTGTATGTGTGTGGCTGTGTGTGCCTGTGTGTATGGGTGTGCATTTTTTTGCTCGTGGCGCTGTAGAATGGTTGGAGCTGGTTCTGGTGGTGATGCCGGTCGACTATTCTGTGGGCGTTCTTACATTCTTATTAGGTCAAGAACGTGCTTTGAATAAATATCGAGAGCAATCAACAACAAAATTGGACGAGAGAAACCCTAGATTGGCTTCAAAATTGGCAAAACCGAAAAGCCGAAAGTTTTGGTAAAAACCCAGATAAAGATAGATCGATAGAGCAATTTACAACTAGTTAATTCGATAGCCAAGGAGACGCAATGGCGGAATCAAATCCTTCATGCCGTTGCGTACAAGTTCATTTAATTCCGTTTCTTTGTATTTTTCCAATCGATTTCGATGTCCATCGTCATCGGCTTGTGAAACGTTAGAATCAACATAATGAATGGTTGAGACCCATGATCGCCATTTTACACGCTGACGAAACAGCGAAGGTCCAACGGCGGCGATTCAACGACGTACGTATGTGAGCATACGGCCCGGCATAAATCAACGTCAGGCATAATCATTTAAAATCAATCAAAAATTCGAGCACTTCGAACGGCCCGAAGGAAAATATTATGCATCCTACCGCCGATTAATCGAAGTGGTAGTCAGCGAGAGAATAAGGTTTGATTATGGCCCTGGCGGCGATGGTGATAGCCATAGTGGTTGTGATGGCAGTGGCAGAGGGGCTGATGAGAATAGTGCATAACCAACACATCGTGTCTAACTTTGAACTACAATGGAACAAATAACGGCCTATGATTTTACCTGCTTTATATTTAAGTCAGGCCAAACCGACCGATGTGTCGGCCATCTTGTAACTCTTTAATAAGTTAAGACGCAAGTTTGGTTGTTCTATCTGTTTGTCTGTTTCATGCACTATCTGCTGTCTATGATCTATTGTCGTTGCCAAATCGATCAAATGAAAGTCAAACTTGCAACCATTTGTTGTTTGCATGTTTTATTTAAAAATATCATTGCAGTCATTGGAACGAGTAACCATCTGGTGAATTATACAATCGCTAGTGTGCCCATCGCTAAATCTATGGTTGCCCATCACATTTCTTCCTCTTCATTTTACTGAATTTATTGATCGAACGTGTATTCAATCGTCAATCGACTCGTCGGTCGTCTAGAAAACCATACTTTGTTTGTATCGCAGGTATTGCCTCTTAAATAATAAAAATATTGCAACGTAGCCAACCAATGGCTTGAGTGTTTGAATTATTGAATGATTGTGGTGGCGGTGGTAATTGTGCTGTAGGTGCTGGTAATTTTTGATATTAGACCACTTTTTTTGTCTCTCGAAAGCAGCAAGACGAACGTTCGATGGCACCATTACAAACAATCTCTGACTTCGGTTTTTAGTGGGGCGTCCGGTCGACCGACCTTTTGGCGTTCAGTCCATAACACGACTCCTCCTGTATGCGGTTCGTAATTGTCTACGAGGCGGTAATTTGAATGGTTGGAAGCCTGAACTGGACGCCATTTTAAATTTCGAAGCAATTTCAAAGATGATAGCGAAGAAAGAACGGTGTTAGACTGTGCTTGAAGGTCGGTGGAGGAATGGACGGGTAGTGTAAATTGTTCCAACGATATAAAAACGATATGAAGTGGTAATGATTGCCTTAACGATAAATCAGTGCCTGATTGTGGTGGCAAGATTACTGATTTTTCAGATTGTTTTTATTATTTGCTGATATTGATTTTTTATTTTGTTGTTGTTGCTGCTGCTTAGAGCATGGTTTTAGCTTTAGGAAATTCTTAACTTAAATATCTGTTGTTGTTATTGTCGATGTTATCGTATTATCCCTTCGTATTGTGTGGTAAACACTCGCAAAATAGTTCCTTTTTGAAAAAGTGCCAAATTCCAGTTCATCTTAAGCCCATAATACTTAAGGTTCACATTTCGAAACTGCTTTCGATGAATCCTTTATCAATATTTAGATCGCTAAAAAAGTAGAATGTGTTTGAAAAGTAGACATTCCAAATCAAGGATCTTCGATTACCAAACCATTTCGAATTTAATTAATTTAGTATAATTTATTCGCCCTGCTTCCGTTTTCGCAAACAAAACCAAGCTGAAGCCTTCTCTACCCTCCGACAAATGATATACATCAAAATCGTATACAACCAATCCAATCAAAATGCGGTCGCCATTTATGGATGACAGTGATTAGGACTAATTGTAATATCTCGTCAATTAATTTGAATATTCCGCATGGTCACAGACATACACCGTGAAACCATGACTCCTGCATTGGTTGCATGGCTATTTTCTGTTGACCGTCAGGTGGTCATGTAGGATACTCTTCCCACTCTGTCTCTGTCACTTCTTTTGCCCCTTGCGTTAAACTTATTATTTCAATTCAATTTAATTCGGTTTGATAGGCTGTCTATTTTTTCTTTACTTGATTCTTCCTTAGTGTTCCTTACAACACTCACAATATCTCGCTATCCCTTCCTGTTCCATGGTATTCCTCCCTCCATCAATTCCTCCATCTTATTTTAGCATTTCGTCGATTCCAATTTTGTCCCGAATGATTTGAGTTGAGGACAATTCGAGCCGGGGCCCAGCCCAATTTCCTTCACGGACTCTAATAACTGAATATCGGTTATTCCTCTTTGATGGAGGGATCACAATCGAAAACGAAATTATCGTGTGAACTCCAGCAAATGTTCTTGATATTGTTGTTGTTTGTTATTGTTATTCTGGTTTTGTTGTTGTTGTATGGTTCCATGATGTTAATTCTTATGAAGTTTGCTCAATTTCTTTTTGTTCTACGCCTTCATCGTCGTCGGTGACGGGAGTTAATTTTGGGTAAATATGGATATTTTTGTGGGAATATAGTGAAGACACATGTGTAGATATATGCGCTTATATACATGTATATATCGTTTATATAAACTATACCCGCTTATGATTATTCATTGTTTTCCTCTGACTTTCTTTCTCCAATATCGTTTCAGTCAGTTCATTTTATTAAAATATTCACTTTTTTAATAATAGCAATAAATCAAGAAAATTGCAGCCTTGGTTTACACAAATACATGAAAACACGCAAATACACACAAATACAAACATACACGCCCAAAATAAAGTTTAACCTGCGAATAAGATGAAGCCGCAAAACGATGAGAGGACGGAGGCAAACAAGCAATCTGTCCAGTCGTTTAACTGGGCGCGATAACCCATAGGAGGATGGAGATCGAGCTTAAAGCAAGCTCAAACACTCGACGGCAGCGGCGACGACGATGAAGGCGACAATGACGACGGTTTGACGCGGTAGAAGCGATGTAGATGGGAAACGGTCTCCGGTTTATTGGTCGGCTAATAATAGGTTAGTCGGTTGCTTTAAGTTGCTTTGGGTTGTTTGACCGAACCAACCGGTTGCAGCATTCCTATTTACTTCAGCTGCAGCTGCTGCTGTTAGTATTCGTGACAAAAGTGATGATGATTGTGATAATAATAATAACGATTACGAGTAAGATGGTGATGGCGATATATGCTATGATGATCTTGTTGATGTAGTCGTTTTTTTCGGTGCCATCGTTTCACTCATAATTTCAATGTCGTTATTGCTGATAAGTCTTATTTTAATATTTTGTCGATTATTATATTATTTCTATATTCCTTATTGTTTGTGATAACATTGCGCGCTTTTTAATGTAGTATTTGTTACTTGCTCCGTACGCGTACGGTGCACCATTTTTTCGAAAAAAAAGAAGAAGGATAGAAAGACGAAAGAAAGGAGGCAGAAGAACCACCGGTGTAGAGAAAAATACGGTAAATTAAGATAACACGGTGTTGTAATTGCTTTCGATATCAATTAGTTATCGTTGTCACCGGCACCACCGAGAAGCCAAAAACACAAAGGGTGGCCTTTTTTGGACGAAGAAGAACACGCGGATTGTGAGCTGATCAGTTTCAAAATCTTAGTCTTCTTATCTAAAGTGATCACAGCCAGACATACAGTAGGAGCGCAGTAAACTACCAACCGACTGATCAAAGGACCAGAAGTACCGACGACAAAGACAACTCAATTTACAAGACTGCACCTACAAGTATTTTTTAAGACCGTTACCGTCGACGCAGTAGCAACGACATCGACAATTGCCACTGAAAATAAATGCTCTGGCACTAGCACTAACATTCTTACTACCACCGTCAGATGATCGCAATCACAGATGATGATATACAAACCAATCAAAAAGTATAAGGGGAAAAATTCTAGTAACAAAATTTACCAAAAACAAAAGCAACAACAAAAAATTACAACCAATCTTTAAGTGCTAAGCAACGAATAAGGCAACGAAACAACGAAAGCAGAGCAACAAATTGTATTTACTCTTAAAGAGTTAGTAAGGATCGATCAGGTTTATTTCACAATGAACGCAAAAAATCCCTCAATCGAACACGCAGCATTTCGTAAGAGTCGGCGACGCGGTTGGTTGCCGCTCGATATCATCCGCTTATCCGCTTAACTTCAATTGAAGCGTTGGTTGGTTGATCGGTTAGTCTGCCGATCGAATGGTTGGTTAATCAAAAGATGACAATATCGATCGGACAATCGGTGCGTTACGTGCTTAATAAATAGTGCGTTTGACGTCGCCGGGCATGATGTCGTCACGACTGCTTTGTTAATAAACATGAGCTTTGTTAATAAACTTTTGCACGCAACCAAAGAACGACGCGGGAAATAGAGATGAGGAATCATTTGATCGCAGTTGTTCCGCAGTTCTATACGCCCCACGCTTCATAAAAATAATGTATGGCCGACGCACGATTTGATGACAATGATGACAAGTTATGCGGTCAGACCAACAACATTATCAACAACAGCAACAACAAATGAATAACATCAGACGACAGAAAATCGATTGTGTAACAACAACAACAACTTCAAGTATTATTGTTTATTACAAGACAAATAAAATCACAACAATAAAAATGCGACCGAAACATACGCACCTGATCGACAAAATTGGCAATGCAGTACATAAATCATTAATTTATTAACTGTAAGCGGTTACCACGATCGATCGTTAGCGAGAAACCAATGGTAAGATCAGTCGACATTATTGCGAAAACCCACAGGAATAAAAAGAGACATATTTGTACCTGCACTTGCACGAGTACTTGCCGTCAAACCACAAATCTTCACATTTCTGAGCTTGTGCGAATTGTTGTTTTTGAGTTGTTGTTTAAAAAAATACCGATCAATCATCGAACTACCGACAATTCAATGAAGACATCAAACGAAATGGAATTATTGGAATTGGTTTGTGCCCTTATACCCTACACTGAAAGGATGGAAGGTATATTAATTTTGTTCCTCCTCCGTTTGTAACGCATTAAAAGAGACGCGACGAGATTCCGTCTCAGAATCATCATCCGCGTTCTGTCTGTCTATCTCTCTGTCCTGCCTATCTGTCTGACTGACTATCGGTCTGTCTGGAGAAGTCACAATTGCAGGAGGACGAACAAAGATATCCTGGTGCGATTTGAAATTCACCATTGAAAATGACTTCAAATCGGATGAGAACCGCGCCCACTTCTTATACCTAATATAATTATGTCTATATGTGTAGTTAATTTTTAACGTGTGTGGACGAAATTAGATCGCAGATAATACCTTCGAACTCACCCACAAATATTAAATTATTATTGTGGGTTTTTTGCTTCTTTATACTATTCTATATACTCACTATACTTTATAATCTATACCATATACTGTATAATATATACTACATAATATATATTATATACTTTTATGCCATGTGTGGAGATTTTTGAAGGAAATGGTGTTGAAAATGAGCATGAGTATGAGCATGAGGTAGATGTAAGTTAATCAAGAAATTGGAGATGTAATATTAAAAGAGCGTGTGCCGCCCCTAGAGAACGCCAAAAAATTAATTTATATTGATAGCGTAGGGTATATAAACTTCGACCAATCTGCGGTTAGCGTTTTTACTTGTTTAAGCTTGAATTAAAAATGAAATCTTTGACATCTGTCAGATTGTCAGATTCCTTAAGAGAGTTTTGTCAAGATGAAACAGCTACGCATGGTATGATAATGAGAAACAGAAATACCGCAAAAGGGACCGCAAAATATTTGTTGTTAATCTTTCAAACTTAGAATATATATATATAATTTGTATGTCTCCACCGGAAGGGATATTCACGCATTTCTTCCGTTTCTGTCGTATTATGGGAGTTGTGGTGGATACCGAAATGTATATTTATTTTTCCTCAGAATTAGCAATGTCTTCCCATCAACCCCCCTTGGTCGAATTAGCAATGTCTTCCAAGTGTATGTCTGTCTGTCAGTGTGTCCGCTGATCAGTCTGTCTGGCTCTCTTTCACTGTCTGTGTGTCTTTATCTGCGGTAATCATGACTACAACAGAACGGAATGTGATATCGATATGAAGATTGTGAAGAAGACAGGTTTGTCAAGAATAATCTTTGTCATTACAGGCCTTGCTTGGGTTTAAAAATTCGTGTTTTCCGTTAAATTGTTCATATTTTAAATTTTGATATTGCAGTTGCGATTTGAACAAACCCCTTTCATTGAAAACCTATTCTTCAAAATGGGTGTGGCCGACCACCATGCAAAATTAGGAGAACGAATTGTGGTATTGGGATGAAATTTGACAAGAATACTCTCTACCATCCTAAACTGTTATGGCCAAAGGTGGCCAAAATTGGAATAGTGCCACGCCTACTTCATCACGCCTACAACTGACTTAATATACCAACTTGCAGCGTTTCAGAATTTAAAGGTAAGATTTTACATATGAGTTCATTTATGCAAAACTATGCTCCTAAAATGGGCGTTATCCGCCCACGGGCTATTGTAGTTAAAATGAATTTATAATGAGTTTTTGAATTGTTGCATGTCGACAATTGAAGCCCGTGGAGGCCATGTTGTTCTAGTGGTGCCTATTAAACCTTTTGTGTTTTATTCAGACAGTGATCCCTACGTCCAGATTATATAACTTTATTATTAAAATGAATTCCTGTCTTTCTCGCCGTGCACAAGAAGTCGGCCGTACGCAGACTTCATATATGAATTTTTCGTTGAGACTTGGGGGTACAACCGTACATGATTCAACCGACTGTGGAGCTTAAAATTATTGACCACAGACAACTCAGTTTGTTCGGTGACTGGGTTTCGTAGCTATTGGAAGAGGGCTAATGTTTGATCGAAAAATTTCAATTTGATCGAATGTCTACGCGAACTAGCATAATTTCCGTACATGGGACGAAATCAACTGTTATGAGGTTTACGTGCTGGCAATGCATCCAAAGAAAGATATTGTTTGATACGGATTTTGGGCCGGAGGAGGTTTTTTGAAATAGTTAAATAATTTTGTTCCATTTTAATTTTTCGGAATTTCCCAATAGGAGCCCGAAGATCTCAGGAAAAAGTATAAATACGAAAAATAGAAAACAAAGTTTTTTAGACAACAAAATGTGCAAACGTAAGCTGGCTGTTAAGAAAACATTAAAAGTAAATTTTCAGATTCGTTTGAACTGAATCCGAAAAATTATTGAAAACAATGGGAGAGGAAAAGATTCCTTTTGGCAGGAGAGAAGAATTGGGAAAAAGAAAAAATGGTTAGGATGAAAAGAAAGGGAGGATAATTCCAAAGGAAATTATGTTCACAAAGTTTTCCATACTTTTAGTTTGTTTTCTTTTTTCAAAAAAAAGTATAAAGAAATTAATGCTCGAGCTCAAATGAATTTTAATGATTAGAAAACTTTTCAACTCTCTTCTTTTCCCCCTCCATCTATATCATTCACTTTCTCTGTTTATTTCTTTTCCCCTTTTATCAAAGTGTTTCGTTCATTGTTTTGGAGGGTGTAACTTTCGTTTTGAACGAATTTAATGCTATATTTCCGCTCGCTTTCTGAAAAGAACGACGAAATAACCAGAGTTGGTGCTGTTGTTGTGCCTGTCAACGAAATTTCCGGCAAAAAATGCGAGAAACAAAACTGTCAACTGACTCACTGCAAAAACGTCGTCTACTAACGATACGTCTACTCGTTGAACGGCAATAAAGCCGCTATGCTAACTGAAGCTACCGATGATAAAATAAGCCAAAAAAAGAAGTTGTCAAGCCGTTGCATAGACCGAAATCAGTTAGACCGTTATCAGGGAGCCTGAAGTCTATAAGCCCGAAGTGAATGAAAATTAAAATGAAGATAACGTAGACCAAGCGCTGTGTGTGGGGGGGATGAGATGAGAGGTTCGCGCGAGAATTAAAGAGAATGGAGATGATGGCACTAAATGATGAGCAGGTTGTTGAAAATGAAGCGATTTTATTCAAATTTTGCAAAAATGTGCGAGGGTTGGCTTTAGTTTCGTTTTTCAGGAATTTGCATTTACACGTTTCCTTTACTTTCTATGATACTAAGGGGTTCCCCCTTGTACGAATCAGAAAGTGGCTTTCTTATTCTTCTCCAGGACTTCCACGGAAGGGGCATGGGATGGATTAATGTTTGCTGTTCACGAGAATATTGTTTCTTGAAGCAAGATATTAACGATTTATTAATATTTGAATTTGATACTTATTGTTGATAATTGTGTTGGGGTGGTCCAGAACGAATTTGCAAATTAATTCGGTTTGCTTTCAAAAGGGCGGCGCTTGGCCTTCCAAATGGTCCAGACAAACCAAATGCGGATCCAAATGGTCCAGACAAACCTAAATAAAAAAATCTTATCAAATTGTCACAAATCCTTTTTGTTTTGGTTCTGAATATTTTTTGATGAATTACATTTTAACGTAAATGTTATTTGTCGTGAGTGTTATAAATGCTCATTATTGATATTTACTATTTCGTTTCGTAACTTCAGTAAAATAGTTTCATTTAAAATTCATCGGCTAAGCAAACAAACGAAAGCAAAAGAAACTTATAAATTCAGTGGGTTGACTTTTCAAATGAGACACTTAAAATCCAATAAAGTGCATTTAATGGTCGTTAAATAATTCATCCGCGTAATCGTTTTTATTCGGAGAGATACTTCGATGGCGTGATGGCGCTTTACCACTTTGGTTCACCGTCAACATCTGCATCGTTAACTATTAGTCCAAATATCTGTCGTTTTTCATTTGTTTGGCTACCTGTTTTCTGTTCCTGCTTTTATATAATTTTATTGAAGAGTCGAAAAGAGATCTTAATTTTTTCCACTTAACACGAACACCGAATAAACAGCTCTTGCCTCCGTTAATTTTTTCCAGTTTTATAACTCTAATTCAATCTTTATACATTTCATTATTCCATTATTTACATCTTTCTTCACTTTCTTCTCCCTCTTCTTCTCTTTCTTCTTCATCATTTTCTTCGCAATGGCTACGCCTATAATCGCCTGGGAATGAGAACGAGAGCGATGATGTTTTAACCAGTTAATGGCAAAATTATTACCTCTTATGAGCTCATAAAATTAGCTACAGATGGTTTTGTCGACATTTATCGTACCTTTATTGCTTTTATTTATTCTTCGTTTTTATTGCTTTATTGTTTATACCCTACATCCGAAGTGTTGGGGTATATTTAGTTGGTTTCTCCATTTGTAACGCACTAAAGAAGGTGTGGCAAGGATAGATAAGTATGTTTATATTGTGGCTCAGAATAATCTACAGAGTCGATTCAGTCCTCTCTGCACATCCTTCTGTCTATGTGTCTGTCTGTCTGTTATTAGAAATTATTCGGCATCGAAAATGGGCAAAAACCTTATACCACGCCTACTTTTTATGTAATAAAACTGTAAATTCGGGTTTTTCAGTCTCTATTGAAATTTTGTAGCTTAAATTGTATGCCTTAGGTGACAGTGTATGACATTAGAAATCCATCAAAACATTGGAGTGGCGCCCACTATTGGATGTTTTAGTCGATCTAAATTGACCCCAAGAGAAGGGAAATATTAAAATAAATTAAGTCTAGGAAAAGGGAAATAAAATTATGACGAAGATAAAACAAGGAGTCACGGGCATTACGTGGCGTACGGGTATATAAACTTCGGTCAGGCCGAGGTTAGCGTTCTACTTGTTTTATGTTAATATTTTTTTATGTTTTTTATGTTTTATATTATTTTTTATTATTAGTTTGCACGTTTTCCCTCGTTTCTCGTCTCTGGATCTAAAAATGTTTTCTCTCTCGCTTATCTATCACTAACGATAGTTTGAAAAGAAAACCGTTTGTAATTCCGTTAACGAAAATATTACAATAATCGGAAAAGAAGAAAAACTATTTCCAAAAGAATGGACAGAAATAAATTTATAAATAATTTAAATTCAGTAAAATCTAATGCAGTGCTAAAACATTTCGTTAAAGCTCTCTAAGCAATTTATTTTACCTAAATATAAAAGATTCTACAAATGAAAAGCTCCAAATTTAAGCGCAGAATACTTTTACTACTGTTGTTGTTGTCCTTGATTATTGGCAGCCTTATATAAAAATAAATCAGGAATAATTCCAGGATATATCCAGGATAATTGAATACAAAACATCACGGCCTTCGACGGATTTGCTTCTAAAGAAAAACGGAAACAAATTAATTCTAAATATTTAAAAAATTTAATTAAATTGACTTTTCATTCTTGCCTTTCGAGGAACTGTAAAATGATGATTGGCTTATGCTTTTGGTTGGGAGGGGAACGAGGAAAGAGAAAGTAAAAACAAATATCAAGGATAAGCGCCTAAATCAAACACAAGGCTGCAGCGTAATGGCTGCAGATAAGAAAAAGGCGTTAGGGTGAAGAAGAGCTAGACGACGTTTATGTTTAAAAAAAGAAAAACAGAAAAGAGAAGCGTTTGAAAGGATGTAAATGTAGCGAAAATTCAACAACAAAAACCGTAAAAGATGGTGAAACTAACGAGAGTATCACCACGAGAGGAACCATCCAGTATCTGCAACCAAACAGTGGCGTTGGATAAGAAAAGAAGTGATTTCTGCATGACTGGAGTCTAAAATTTATTGGCCAATAAATTCAGCAGCAACCATTTACCAAAGTGTTGACAAGTTTATTGGAAAAATTGAAGTAATACGAGCGAAATGTAAAGAAGAAGAAAAAGAAGAAGAAGACAAAGTCGGAAGATATAACGGCTGGAAACGTAGGGAAGCGGTAAGGGAACTGAACTTCGGACCAAGTGAAGAAAGATAAAGGATTAATAAAGGAGATGATTTTCAGCACCAGAGAAAATAACGAGTACGAAAAAATAAAAGAAATCAATAAATAAAAAACAGGAAAGCAATTTATTTTATTAAATAAAATTCATTTTTATGCCTTCATTTTTATCTTCTCCATTTTATTGTTTTTTTCTTGAGTTTATCTCGAAGTGATAAACCGTCAGAATGAAACCACGAAACAATGATGAAAACCTTTGCAAACGTATTTAGGTCGAATAACATGTTTTGTGTGTGCGTGTATGCGTGCGTTGTTGTTTCTATTCTAGTTATTTCCATTCAATTACTTACTGCTATTTTGACTATGATGGCAATTTTTTGATGTCAACTTAATTTAATTAAAAAGCTAACGTATCTCCTTACAAAACACAAACACGCGCACGCACAAATGTATATCCGTTCCAACACGTACACTTTGCGTTGTAATCACTATCTGTGACACCTGCAAAAGTCGTACAAAACAATCATCATCACCGCACCGCACTCGCACCAACACCGAAACTATGCTGATTAGCGCGGCAAATTATTGTGGCTTACTTAAAGCTTTTAATGGCTGAAGGTGGCTAATTCTCTTAGAGTAATCATGCGGATCACCCGCACACACCGACGCTCGCGAACGATTTTATGTTGCATCGAAATATTTGCAACCACAAAGAGTAGCGCAGTCTGTTGTTGCAAAATCAAACCAGCCAACCAACCATCCGTTGATGTCCCAATTATCCTGGAAATCATGCTAAGCGACCGTCGGTGCTTGTAAAGACACAACAAATAATTTAGCTGCAAAATGCAAACGAATTCATTGAGAATTCCATCGGGAATTCTTGCTAGTGCTACTGCTGCAGAATCGCTGGCTATTTAGTGCTACTATCAGTGCTACCCTGCACAACAGCGTTGCCACTGAAACAATTGGCGTTGCTTTGGCAAAGGATTGTTTGTGTATTTGTATCCGCCTGCAAACCCATTACGAAATGTGTAAGACATCCATGGATTTTATTGTTCTCACTGAGAAATTCTTAAAACATGAATATATTATTTTGTCATTATTATTGGGTATTGAAATAGATGAATGATCTAAATATTTTTTTCCTTTTGTTGTTGCGAGTCCCTTCGTACGAACTTGAAAAAACAAATAACCAAATATCGATTACTTTGTTCGCTTACCGGGGAATATGAATAAAATCCTTTTAATTGTTAAAAGAACAATCTAAAATATGTTGCATCAAGATGATATTCAGTCGAATCAGTTCTCCTTTAATTACGTTGCTTCTGGTAACGTTTAAAAAATATTACTTTTCGGTAGAAATTTATTTCTGAGAAGCGGAATAATTAGAAATAATCCAGAATAATGATTAATATTTCTCTACAAAACAATTGGTTTTTTAGTTAACATTTGTAAAATAGGAAAAATATTTGTATGAAGAAATTATCGATTTAAAAATAAAGTGTATCATTTTGATTTGAAATTTATTCCTTAATTTCCTTTTGGGCGTGTTTAAAATTTACATTCGTACCCAAACGTGTGTTAGTGTTAGTACACGAATGTTTCATTGCGCGCATATATTGCTTGTGACAAAATATCATATGAAAATTATTAATATCGATTAATTAATTGAAAGCGAGCTGTCAGGCAGTATAAATTATTGGAAACCATCTCGACAGGTATGGTTTTTATTTCATTGACAGTTTGATACGTTAGTTGTGGCATGCGTACTATTTGTTGTTGTTGTTTTTTTTTGTTGTTAAAAGAGATGAGCTAATAATTTTTCACTATAGAGATTAATTTAATTTATCAGTTAAACTTTAATTTTGAAAAATTGTTCATTCATTTGGTGCTGTTTGTTCTATATGTTGGTGTTCGCTTCACTGAATTCTGGATATTAAGTCTGACAATTATTTAACTGATATTTATTATAATTCTTTTAATATTAAACCGTTTTTCTAAGTTTCCGAACATTTAGCTTCGCAATCTCATTAACTTTAAAAATGACTTCCTCGCTTTTCAATAGACACTGACTATATTGAAACCATAACAAGTTGCCGCATCATAACCACAACCAATATCCAACCAAACGTCCAACTCAAAACTGTCTTCATCTGCGAAAAACAAATCAGATGTAATCGATAACTTCAATTCAATCTACGTATGCGGTATATCATTATTTGTTGTTGTCGCCATTTTGGTTACGATTGACAAGCGTTGATAACTTTGCTGATGATATCCTGCTGTGTTGGCAACCACCGCCAGAGACACCGACACAAACGACAGCGACAACAAAAGCACAAGCTTCATAAAGAACGTTATATCCCCTCAACGACGCAACGAACAGAGACGCATTAATGTCGTCCTTCCGCAGTCGAATGTGACTGCGGTGGTAAAGAGTGAGTTCGTTGGCTAAAATTGATTTCAACAGTACCAGCCACAGCCACAATCGTAGCGAAAAAAGCAGTAAACAACGACAACAACTACAACAACAACAGCAAGAACAAATGGTGATACAAAAGGTTTTATGTTCTCGTATGATGTTTTTTAGAGGGGGAGGTGTCCTGTCATGTTGTTCCACTAATATTGCCCAAGTATGTATTGTTGTTGCTTTCAATTTTAATTTTTGTTGTTGGATTTCGCACGGCCACCCACAGCGACTTCTGTTTGCGCGGGTCTGCATTTACCTCATGTATAATGTATGTGTGTGTGCTCGTGTGAGATGGTGGTGTTGATCATCTACATGTTTATGATGGCGCAGAGATGATGATAATGATAAAGGAGTTGGTGATGGTAGATGGTAGTGTTAAGGACAACGATAATGATGATGATGTGGATGGTGATAACGTCCTATGAAAGGAAACTGGTGTTAAGTAAATGTGCGCCCACAACAATATGTTAATATTCTTCAAAGGAGTTCAATGTCAAGAATGAACGTTCGCGGTAACCGCAGGCGGCAAAATTGACAAAAAAAAAATACCACCAAAAAATTACGAAGCAAGCCCTGAATAAAAATGAGAGCAGGAGAAATCCTAAAATATGAATTCATATGAAGGTACTCCAAATACCAAAATCATACACTTCCGCTAAAAAAACTCCACACGACCGCCAGACATTAGTAGAGTAAAGCAAAGTGGTGAAGCATCCACCGACAAAAACAGCGACACCCACCGCCGGTGAGCCGTTTTCGCTGTAGCTGGTGCGATAGCTTGCTTATTCCATTGCTTTTACGGTGCCTCCAGCTGTGCCGCCATCATCACGTTCCTGATTTAGCAGCGTCTCCGGTTCCCGGTCAACTCTTCCTCCAATTCCTTCCTTCAATTCTTTTTGTTTGCTAACTGTTTTCACTCTGATCACAGAGCGCTCCTAAAAATCATCCAACCGACTCAAACAAACCACATTCAAACCTTTCGGAGCAGGAGTAACGACAGTAGTAGTAGAAGCACCATAAGCAGGAAAAAGGAACAGCAAAACAGCGAAAGAATTAGCAGCGCCTTCATTCGAATTTTACATGCCGTCGAGGGACAACATAAAATAACAAAACCATAAAACATAATACTGAGAAAACAAAACTGAAAATGAAATGAAAAAACTGCTAAATTCCATGAACTGTGGCATCATAACAAAAGGATGCCCTTCTTTGATGATGAAAACTTTGCAATTGAATTTTTGTCATTCATTGTCATTGCGACGGCCATCGCCGCATCGTAAGGCATCGCAATGAATGGGGGCGACTCTGGTGGAATCGATGCGATTTGGGAAGGGCCCAATGATAGCGGGAGGGAGAGGAAAATGTAAAATAATTGGAAATAGTTGCGATGATTCGTACTGAAAGCACGCGCTGGAATTTAATTTCCGCAAATATGAAGCACGATAAAATTTAAGACTTCTACTCCTGTTGGCGCTGATAAACGCTGGCAATGGGTAAAGGAGTAGCCACAAGGAGCAAAAAGTTAACAAAAAGATTTACATTTCAATTAGGGAGAAAAAATGTGTATGCATGGTTGTTCATTGTTTTAATATTTTTAGTCATGTTGAAAGGCTTTAGTGATTTTTAAAGGATATTGACACCCTTTTGTTAAATAAAACTGTAAGTCTTTCTCTGAAAACTGTGCACTTGGGTATTGGGCGTTTATCAATATGTTGGAGGAATTTTTTTAAATTAATCTAATAATAAAACTCAATTAAAATGTAAACTAACAAGCACATTATCACTTGACCGATTGCCCTTAATGCTGCTACTTTTTCTCTCTGTTCCAGGTTTTATTAAAATACTCCTGGTAATCTTTAAATTGCTGCAATTTTAAATTTCTTTATCAAAATTATACGAAATTTCTGGTTTTCTAAACTCTGACTGGATAGAATGACATGAATTTCTTTCTTTACCCATAAAATGAATGTTTTCTGGAGTACAAGGAGTCTAAGAATTTTACATTTGCTGGATCATAAACTGCGGAAGAGTATCAGTTTTCTAATAGAGCATAAATTGCATTCTAATCTGTAAATAATGGATTATATATACATCCACAATAAATGGCTTGAATATATTTATCTTTGATTTAGTTTTAAATGCACCGAAAGAAAAATATTTCACCTTTATCAAACGTCTAGAGATTTCTTCCAGCACCTAATCCAATCCAAACTACATAAGTTCGTAAATCTTTTAATGGACTAAATCCTGAAGCCTCGTGTGAGTCCTTTTGCTGTAAAATTTGCAGATTTAACCATGTCGAGACTACATAAACCTCAATTTATCAATTTCCTCGACCTTTTGTCTTTGTAAACATTATTCTCATTATCAAAAATGTTTACAAAACAATCTTATTCATTTATTCAAAACAATTCACCACAAATTGATTGAATAGGATAAAAGTTGTTTTCAACGTCAAACGTAGTCAATCAAATATTTTAGCAAAGAAACACCGGGAACAAGGTGACAGAGTGGTACCACATCAATAAAATCGATGCCGACCCGAATCGACAAGAGGTATCATAACTCCATGAAGCCAATTTGCATAAATGCACCCAATTTAAGATGGTGAGGTGTCAAAGACAATCAATGCTAATCAAGTTACCTGCCAAAAGGAAGATCATAAAATTCAATACCGGTGCAGACGGTGCATTTAATACGGTATCGTTTCCCGATGCTCGATGTGGTGCGCGCACACACACCAGCCGGGTGAAGCAAATACGGGATGTACCGGGACGGCAACCTGTTGTTATTGAATGCAACCATAGGAAATATAAATGTATTCCGTTCGTGAAGCCAAGCTGACAGTTTTTTTCACTAGAGTTATTCGAAAACAAAAGGAAACTGAAGATGCATTTGAATAGAGAAGGAAGAAGATGAGGAAGGGAAAGTGAATGCATAAATAAATAACAAATTCAGAGACGGTTGGTCAGTGGCCGGTGTCCAGCAGCATACTCCAGTTTAGTTCATTTCGTTTTTGTTCAGGCATCTAAAATATCTGCGTCGCTAACTTTAACGAATGAGACCGGTTGTATTGCAACGTCCCGTCCTGGTCTGTTGTTGTCTCTTCGACCCTTTACAATAAGAATCGGGACAATGGCACAACGTCAACCGATTAAGGAGTGCACGTTCTTGTGCAGAATGATCCATAGTAAAACAAGAAAGAACAAAAGAGGTTAAAATAAAACGAAGGAAACGAAGAAAAAGCAAAACAGTTACATTAAGAAGAAGTGAAAGCGAAAGTTCGGTTTTATCCTTGAAAGATTATTTGAAGGTATATTCGTGCCATACTGAAGGAGATCACGTATATTTAATATACTCAATTGTTTTTGTGCTATAGTTACATTTTATTATTCTACTATCCTTCAACTTCTCTAAACAATAAAATTTGCTACACTTTCGTCCCGATTTTAGTTAAAAATTAGGTAATGTTCCAGACCGTTTCAGTACGTTGGAGGTCGTCAGCACAGCGTGCACATTGTTCAAAAGTTATGACGCAACATTGATTCCAGAAATAGAGCAATTTAAATTAGACTAGTTTTGTGTTCCAAATTAAACAGTGTAAACGATTTCTGGACCGATGATAAGACGGATAGTGTCGTTTATTTTAACCTTGATGTGCGAAGGCTAAGATTTTATTAGTATTTACAATGACCTTTTCATAACTTTAAAACTAATAATTGCGTTATGTCAATGGCATGGAGGAGGTAGCAAAATATGTTTCATTAGCGAACGTCTATTGTTGGTAATTACGCAGTTGTGACAATAAAACGATTGACAGCATTTTGGAATTTTTCATAATTTCAATTTTTGGCAATTAATTTTAATTATTTAAGAAATAGAATTGCGCTAAGGCACCCACGGCGAGGCGTAATCGCTTTGATATGAGAGGAATAAGCGGTATGCGGACAACATGTTTCGATTTTACTCACTTTTTTCGCTCTTAAATTATTTTTTCTTGGAGTAAAATACTTAACCATGATTTTAAACTCCACAGGCAGTCGGATAAAGTCCACAAAAACGTTGTAAATCCTAAAAGTCGTAAAAAGGGAAACTATATAAATAAGACCAGATTAGACACTTCTAGCTAAGCTTAATATTTTAAATACCAAATGTCGCTCAGAAATCAACCTAGAAAAACTGATCAATTATGCGTACACTTAAGGTAGCAGGCACTTTTTACCGGCTCTAAATGTCAAAAAGGAACCTTTTAAAAATAAATACAAGGAGATGCGATTCTTACACTATTATTTTATGCCATTTATAAAGTTTAGAAAAATTTTTACCATAAATTCTAAAATTTACAAAATCACGACCAGCATTTCACAATTATCTTTATTATAATCTCGTCGGCTGTGCAACATAATCACTAAACTGTTACTACTCCTCTTCTTTACCCCTTCCTTTCTCGGTGCTTTCATCATTCTCCTTTATCCAGATGTAATTTTTTTCGATTATTCGATTATTGGCTTCATTGAGCACGTTCACAACTTATCGTTCTTTATGTTTTGTTGATCTGGTCTGAACACGTTAGCGAAATTTCTCACAAAAAAGACTATTGATATAACGACGACCAACCAACCAACCAACCAACCATATAAACCAAATCAAATCGATCCGCCATAAACAGCCGTGCAACGATCCTCCCCCTTCCAAAACCTCCCCCCACAAAGCATTCTATAATATTCTGATTGTAGAAGTAAATGTCGAAGTTATGAAAGGAAGTCTTTTTGAGAAACGGGGACAGGTAAGAAAGAAAAATTCGCCCAGCACAACGTTGGTAAGGTTGAGCCATCACCAGCAACCAGCCCGAGCACCATCACCATCACCATCAGAGCCATGAACCAGCATAACTCGATTTATTGTACATTGATTTCTCGTACGTGGTTTTTATCGTTTGGAATTCATTCTAGCGAGCAAATAAGCCGAGGTCGTCGCCTATCGCTTCATGGGTTGGCAGCTGAATAGCTGTGCTGCCTTGGTCTGGCACCAATCACCATCATCATCACCAACGTCATAATCATCATCATCTCATCTTCAACAAGCGTGATTTAATTCTTTCTGTGTGAAGCGTGCTTAATGCACGTCCGCCAATTGATCAAGAAGACCAAGTTGGCTAGATGGCTGATTGGCTTTTTCTTGCTTACTTGGCAATGTGTTTCTAATCTGTTTTTAGTCGCGGCAAAATGTCTATCATTATCGTTAAGGATAATTCTTTTATTTAGGTGTGAGGTTTATATTTGTGATGGTTTTCGGGCTTGCTTTATTTGCAAAAAGCCTTAAAGAAATGACTCTAACTGAATATATGCAGACAGTTTATATAGTAGCGAATTAAAGCAACGCAGGCTATAACTTAAAAAAGCTCAATTGTACTGAAGAATCTGTTTAGTCTGTGAAATCGGGTGATCATTATTTTTTTAACTTTGCGTAAAGTAAAGAATGACAGAAGATATTTCGAAATATGGCGATATTAACGAGGCATTAAAAGGTTTATAACGAGGTTTAGAAACGGCGCCTGAATGAATTATAAGGCATTATAATTATAAGGCATGAATTATAAGGATTAAAATATTCCTTTAGAAGGATTTCGACAGAGTTTTTAATGAAGTTTCCTAAAACTTCCGTTTAATAGCAAAGTATTATTAAAGTGCTGTGATTTTTGATAATAAGAATTATGTTGTAATCATTAATATTTTGAATCGATATATTGCGGGTTTTTACTCCATCGGTTAATTAGCGCTAAACAAGAATAAATTTAATCAGTTTTAAATTTCATTTGTTAGATGATGCCCAGCTGAATATAGTGTCGATCTTACTTAAAATTTCAAGAATTATTCTTATTTAAAATTTTAATATTTATGTTAATAATGAATAGTTTTTCTGGCAGTTATTCCACATAACTCTTGAAGGCTCTAAAATCATTTAGAAATCTTCAAATGCGCCAAAAACACACAAGATTGGACACAGGAGACTGTAAAGGATTATAAAGGTGAATAAGTGCTGACAATTTGCATTTGAATGTAACTTTGACCAAGCGACGACGAGATTTCATCGGGAATCGATTCAACAACTTGTTATTTAATTGTATGAAATCCATGAAAGACGACGAGGATCCTTCATGTCGAAAGAGAAGAACAAGTGGTTGATGTTACCACTATCGAAGTTTTTCGGTAAAGTGATGAATCAAGTTGTTGCAATGTCGCATATTTTACCACACGTATAAAAGTACTTTGAGCACGTTCCGTCACTGTCACGGTCAAAGCACTTTTCATGAAACTGGTTGGCTGTCTTCTGTTGTCCGTCAGTTGATCTGTCTTTTTAGTTGTACGATTGACTTTTTCATATCCTGCCTTTTCTCAATAATCTTAATCTTTCTTTACTTTTTAACTGTAGTTAGGTTTCACGTGCCTTGGATTGTTTCAATCCGATTTCGTCGTAGCCGGAGCGGCCTGCGAACCTCCATTTCATCCTAGACCACCAACTCCTCCACCCTTACACTTTAGCTCAACCATGACCACAACAAATAAAGATGTTAAGCATTCTGCTGATTCGTGTTTTATGAACTCAATTTCAATTTATTATCTCCAGCACTCATTCATTCAGAATCGTAAAGTGGCTTACGCTTGCTTTCAACTAACGAATACCTTCTCTTTCTCTCTCTCTATCTCTGTCTCTTTCGATGACGTCAGTTATCAGTATTATCTGCTCAAAGGGTTCCTGTTGCATTACTCCTGTTGCAGCCGCATTAACACACCGACGTTCATGAAAGCTTTAGAACAAATGGCAGACGTGTAGTACATTTTTCTTATTCTTCTTTTTTTCTTTTATGTATTCTCTGTCTTTTTCTAGTTGGCAGAAATCAGATAGCGAATGCTGTAACAAGACACGGGCAAAGCATTGAAATGGGCTGGAATTTTAAAAGTGTTCGTTTAAACTTATTGATATGCGCGACTTGGATGCATGCCAGGTTGAGGATTCGAGGTGGGGATTAAGGAGGAGAAGGAAGAGGATAGGAATGGGACAGAAAGGTATCAGTCGTCAAAGCGCAAACTAAAAAAGGAGTGTGTTAATCGCATTTTAAGGAAATACTTGAAATTTTAAGATATGAAAATAAAAATCAAGCTTTTAAATTGAAATCATTAAGAAAAGTCTTCAATTAGTTAAATTAAAGAGATTGCTGTCAATATATCTTTACTAATATTTTAAAAAGTGCAAGAATGATAACCGGAAAATAAATGAGTACATGACTTTGAGGACTCTAACTGACTAACTTCTTCTGACTGATTAATTTCTATTTCAAGGAATTAAAAGGTTGAAGCTAAAAATTATAAAGGATTCCAGGCTTTTTAAAGTGCTTAAATTAATTTTTTTAATTTGTTTTTAATTAAAGTATAATTAAAATAGTTTCCGATTTTAAAAGACCGTTACCATCACAACAATTCAATCATAAAAATACTTAGGTTATCATAAGCAAATTGTCTATTTCACACAATATTATTGACAAGAAGTCAATAATTTCATAATCAAGAGAAAAACAAAAAACATTTTTTTAAAGTGTTGTCTCCTAACTAAGTCAGAATTACAAAATTGTAATTCTTTCACAAACAAAAAACTATTTTTAAACATTTCGAATGTACGAATAAGAGCAGGAAACCCCAAACTCAAATTTCTCCAATAAAACAAAACAATAAAATTCATTATGTAGAAAATTTTTGAGTAAGTCGTGCTTTTTTCGGTAATAAATCACTTTAACATAAAGGACAGTTATAGCGTCGGATTCCAAAAATTATATAGGGAGAAAAAATCAGAGCAGATTTCACACGAAAAATAAGACGAAGAGAAGAAACATCCATGCAATAAACGCTGTGTCTTTAGACGTCAGCGTATGTAAACTCAATTTAATATCCGGCCTTTAACAACTACCATCAGATTTGATACAACAAATTTGTGTTACATACTTGTAAATAAAATATCTAGAAAGTTGAAAAATTCTTCCGAATATCATCAAAAGCATAAGATGAAGAACACGAAAAATGCTTTAGAGCTGAGAATTTATTTTTACATTTCAATTATTTTTAGTAATATCCAACTTGACATGAAATAGATGTATAGTAAGATTTGAAAAAGAAAAGGAGTGAAAATAGAGGAAAGAGAAAGAGCCAATATCATGCATACTTTCCCTCCATCAGACGCAATACTTTTATACTCCTCTAAAGGGCTAGTTTCCTCGGAGGGAGAAATAAGATGAATACATTGAAATGGAGTAAACCTCTCGGGGTCTTTCACGGAAAAGTATGAGCGAGTGTTAGTGAATCCATTCACATGCTCGTTTGCATGCAAAATAGAATATTTTAAGGATAACTGATTGCGATCAAATTTCCTGAACTGGATCTCTGGCAATATCCTGTTAACAAAATTTTTTGAAAGAAAAATGTGGAAACAATGTAAAAACTTTAATAAAATCTGGTAAACTTGGATGTAGTAACATCCTGGAATTTATGAAGACATTCCCTGACGTCGAATTAAAAACAAACATGGAAGAGATTATAGTGTACAAAACTGAAACTAATTGAAGAAAATGAAGAAGCCTAAAAAAAGTACTTAATGGAATGGAGGAAGAAGTACGCAAAAATAAACCTGATGTTCGTCGATCGTTCGCCCGTACATCCGTCCAATTGCCGATGATCACGATGGTTTCAAATGAAGAAACTGAACTGGTGGTGAGTGGTTGACAGTTAAAAGGCGTGGCTATGCACACGCATATATGTTTTTATAGTATTACAAATGTGCGGCAAGGAAACTTTGATCTGTCTAAAGAGTGTTGACCGACTCTACCATTCAGAGCCAAAGGCACCAGATGCGTACACTTATTTCTCCAAAATGTTAACTCACTGTCATTTTTGTGGTACTAGTAGTAGTACTAATAGTTGTTGTTGTTGTCATTGTACCTGATTTGTTGTTGTTCTTGATAATGTTGACTTTGATTTATTAACTTGCGAGTAATTGTCAAACGAGAAGAGAATCATGTTACCGTTTTTTCTTCTTTTTCCATACTTTTCAGAAATGTCTCATACTGTTGTTGTTGCGATCCATTTGAGGTTAATATGTATCTAACCCTCATATGTTTCATCTGTTCCACCTTTTCCCATTCCATCATTTTTTTTCATCCTTTTGTTCTCTCTTCTCGGGCATATTCTATTAATGTCTCATTTCTCTCTCTCTCTCTCTCACTCTTGCCACATTGATTGTCCCTCGGTATAAGTTTAATTACGAAACATTATGTATTTTTCTTGATGACCATGCCGTATTACGAGTAGATGGACGAGTGGGCATTCCTCAGTGTATTATTAATTAATTTACCCTCGCACAAAAACTGCTACCTCTTTGTATTTATTTTTAAAATTTTAGTTAGATCTTCCGGTCTGTTTTGAAAAATTTTTAAGAACTGGAAATAAATGATTCGAATTTCCGAGGGGTAATGCAGTAAAAAACGAGTACATTATAGGCGTATGTATAGATTCGTGCTATTGTTTTAGATTTCCAGCATAATTTTTTGTCAAGTTTCAGAGTTTGTTTTTCATAATAAAATATATTGTATTATTATTTTACCTTGCATTTTTTTATTCTTTTCTCATAATTACATATTTTGAATTTATCAAAATTCATCAAAGTTAGCTCTCTCCTAAAGTGTACAGCGAAACCACTTTATATCTAAACTAATTTTGATAAAGCCCGACGGAAATGATTTTCAAAAGACTGTGTGAACACTCATACAATTTTGAAGTAAATGAGCAGCAACTTTTATTTAAACCACTCTTTATAGTTTTAGAAAGTAAACTTCATTGGGCAATCTTTTTCTAAAGTCAATCACTTTACAACCAAAGACATCTTTACTCTATTCTCCTTTCACTTCTATTACGGCTTTCCCTTCCTAATCTGTCGATTAAATTTTGAAATTTAAATGATCATACATGTCAATTTCACTCAAAAGATAAATGGATGATTTTTGTAATTATTCCAATATCGTAACTCTTAAATATTCTAAAAAATGTATACTTCGAAAAAATGTCCGTTCATATTTCTTAGCAATACCAATCCAGGAATATTGGTTTGGATGAAAAATAATAAAAATTTAAAATTATTTTTATCAAAATTTTATCAAAACGAATAAAAATCTGAACCTGAATAAAACCCAAATGTATAATTATTTATTAAACGCGAAATTTTAAACTGGATGAAGAAGTGATAAAATCACGTAGAAATTGTGTATTCAGCCTCTCTGTTTTACCAGTCCAATGCATTCCGTGTTCCTACTGGGCATATCCATTCACATAACCATAGATGTTTGAAGAAAAATATGTATAATATGTATGGCTGCATATGTATGTATAATATGTATGTATGCACATGTGTATGTCTGCATGTGTGTTGTATGTATTTACGTACGTAAGAAACTACCATGTATTAATTGGCGAAAAATCGAATATCGACGTTTGACACGCGCTTCTGAAAATTTATTTGCAACGAATTTAATTTAAAAATTTTTTTGTCAGGACTCTTTTTCAATTTTGCGTTTGTGTGTGTAGTTGTATTTATCTTTTTTTATCATATGACATTTCCTTTGTTGTCAGAATTAATACGTAACATACTTACACACAATAAGCAGACATACATATATGTGCTCACACATACACATGCATATATTTGCACGGTAAGGGCGGAAAATTTGTGGAAACTGAAAAACGCAGGATGCGGTTAAATGCATGAGCAACAACAATAACAACAATATCTACAACAACATCTGCTTTCCAGAAGAAAAAAGCGAATAAAAAAGAAATCGCATGAAATGCAACATTTGCGGGAAACAACAACAAAATCAAAAACATCAAAAGAAAACTGCTAGTGATGAATGCTATGAATATTTTCAATATTCGCACACATGCGTTGCATTAATTTGTACAAGCCTGTATGCGCGCGCGAGTGAGGATGTGTGTACGTATGCTCCGTTGCAAGTCGCTGCAAGGGCACATCGTCAAACGTGTGTTCGTGTGTGTTCTTTTGTAGGAAAAGCATTTAATATTAAAGTAATCAGAAAAATTCAAATTCGTCATCATCATCGATATAAGCGTCATCATTATGATCATAATTAATGCCGTCATCATTTGGAAGCCGCAGATATTGTGAGTAGCGTGAACAGCGGGAACAAAAAAGAAACAACAACAACAGCAACAATAAATTTGCAGCAAGCCTCTACCGACGGAATGGTTGTTGTTTTTATTATTATTATTGTTCTGATTGTACTTTTTGTTTTTTTTTGTTGCCGTTTACATTCGATTTGTTGTATTTGTATTAATTTTTTAAAATTTTTTTGGTCCTCCTTTTCGACGAATGCACATTATTGTAGGTCGGTTAATTGTTGTTCTTGCTTTACCAATATCGCCGGTGGTGGAGTTGCAATAGTTGTTGTTATTGTTTTTGGCGTTTGTTGCATTCGAAATGCTATAAATCATGGTTCGATTCATAAAAATTGAAAAAAGGACATAACGAAGCAGAAAGTAAGCAGGACACAGGACATGATGTTCGCGCCATGTTTCAAAATGGTTTTTTTATATTTAACTTTTTGCAATCGTTTACTTTGTTGTTGTGGTTTTGGGTTGTATTTGTAGATTGCTGTCTATATTGAAACGCTTATCATGCTTTAAATTTTTTCCAATGTGTCGCGCCGTCGACTGTTTAAAATTCTAGGATGGATTTGTTTTTGTTTCGTTTGTGTCTATTCATAAATCTGTCATACAAGAAATTCAAGATACTAAAGCAAAAAATCATTTCTAAATATACTTCTAAATTGTTTCGTTTTTTTGAATTTTATGCTTTTCCTATTACGATCACTTTCACGATCACGATTATTACGATCACTTTCATTTCTGCTTACACCATTTCAATTTTTTATAAGAAAATTTGTAAGAAAATTTTGAAATATATTCTATAGGAATTTACGCTTCTCAAGCTTCATATAGTCATCTTACACTTTTTCTGCTATTCTAACATTATAATATTAAATATTGGCAACTATTCAAAGATACAACAAGATCACTAACAACAATATTAACACTCAGAAGTACGCGAAAATCCATAGTAAATATATTTTATCACTGAACTCTTTGTTCATCGAGTTCAAGCAACAGCTGAAAAACATAATACAAATATGTATAAAACCCAAAAATCCGATTAAAATTTGTTGAAATCATCATCATCATTTAAAACAGTAAGAACAATGAAAGAAGAAATAACGCAAACTAAAAATTGCAATTTTTATCTCGATCAACCTTTGCTTAAACTTTACTTTTTATAACTGCTTCTATTACTAAAAACAAAGCTAACATTTGATTCAAGTTTATTTATTCTGTTTTTGTATTAACATGGTGTTTTCCTTCATGTTATTTAAACCGACAACTATTTTGGTCTTGCTCCTTGCACGGAATTTTTAAGTTTTCTCTTTAATCTAAAGACGTTCCTTTTTGTTCAACTTTTTCCACATTATGTATTATTCTCACGCCACTAGTTTCGTTTCACCATCGTCATCATCATCTCTTCACCATCTTTGCAGGTTTTAAATGAGTTATTAAAGTCGTTCATGCCACTGTGTTCAACATTATGGTCACAATAAAACGATGAGTAGTTGGGTCAAATTTGTATTACCCAACAATGACATCGAGATATCTTAAGATAATTTTATATAACCTCGAAAAATGTTATAATGGGCCGAAATACGGGAAGAGGACCACAGTGGAGGTACGTAATATGTTTTATAGATTCACAGACAAAATACAATTTCAAAAAAATTAATAAATTAATACGTATTATTGGAATATTATAGTAATGAAAGCGAACTTTTATTAGTTTCTATTTAATTTCTACCAGTTTCCGATTAATATTTTTCTTCTTGTGTGTTAAATTGAATTGAATTGGATTACTCTTGTTCAAATCTTAATTTTTAATATTTGACTCTTGATTCTCACTAAAAATTTCTAAATAAATTTTCAATTATTTTTTTTCAATTATTTAACATTTTAACGCTTAAAATTTAAAAATTGTTATAATAAAATTACAAATTTCTTATTGGTTGCAACATTTTTTATTTAAAGCAACTAAAAGTCATTTACACGACCACTGTCTATTTGAAAAAGATTAAGAAGATAAACGCAAAGAGATGAAAAGGCAAATGATTCACGAAATCAAAACAGACAATTCAAAAGGGAGCAATCAAGTGATTTAAAAATTATTATTATTATTCGTATATTTTGGGAAGGTTTTATTTTATGGCACAGCATCAGCAGAGCCATGAGATCAGGGATCCACTATATGCCTTCTGTGTCTTAATGTTCAGCACGTTTGAATCAGGAGAAGAAGCATGATGATGATCAAGCGACGGAGAGCAGGGTTCAACTAAACGGCAGCCTTTTGCATTCGAGGCAAACTAAATGAAGAAGATGAAGATGAAACCGCACCGAGACCGCGAAGAAATTCGCAAAACAAATCGTGATTTTCGTGAAATACGGCGCGAATTTTCGTAGAAGGTAGAAAAAAGACTGCAGTCACTGTCCCGAACTTCTTACCAGCCACCCACCCCAAAAAGGAGGGCAAACACTAAAGCAGCCATTATCAAGTAAGCTCAACAACAACCGCAAGAACGCTGTGGATTAAGTTGTGAAACGTGATTTTTTAAGGCAAGTGTTTACCGCAAGCGATTTGCGGCAACGCAGTGCAATACGGACCGATACATTTGGAAGATATGCAGCAGAAGAAGACACGACGGTGTTGGCAATGATGATGCTGATACCGATGGATGGAGCCACAATCATCATAAGTGCATAAAGACCCAACTACAACAGCAAAAACAACAACAAGAATAACAACAATTATTG
The DNA here is from genome assembly GCA_963966595.1 of Physocephala rufipes. Taxonomy (NCBI): domain Eukaryota; kingdom Metazoa; phylum Arthropoda; class Insecta; order Diptera; family Conopidae; genus Physocephala; species Physocephala rufipes. The sequence continues at coordinate 15,555,947 of OZ016501.1, forward strand.
AGAATTATAAGAGACGTTGCTAAAAGGCTTCAAAGCACCGATGAATGCGCCCCCACTCAGTTAAGACATATTACCTATAGATGAATAAGAAGATGAAAATAACATTTATTCGAAGCTCTTCGCATCCGCCTTTGCGCATGCGCAGCTGATAAATGCATAAATGGTGAACTACGTGCGAGTTCTTTAAGCTCTTTCTTTCAATCCAAACATGCGAAGAGAATTAGACGTTGTTTAAGCAACGTCTGCAAAATTTTTAAAGGAGTTAAAGTTCTGATTTTTACTTTTCTTTGCTCGCGGCCTAATTTTTTTGTGGTATGCGTTTCGGAACGTACACTCGCATAGTTTCTGCAGAATATCGAAAGCAAAACATTATTTCAGATTCATTTGGACAGCTGCTTGTGCATTGAGTCTTAACTTCGCAACTTTTGCCAAAGCCAGACCCAGCACCAACTATCCATCCCCAACAACATCACCATCGTTATCGCCAATTTGTTCATTTATTGTTGCTTTTGTAGTTTCTAGGGTTTTTTGGGGATAGTTGCTGCGTCTGCTGCGGCTGCGTCTAGTTAGCCAATTTATTATTGGCCACAAATTGATTTTTATCACCTCTAATCGTTGCGTCCGCAACGTCCGTCGTCCGTCGCTTGCCGGTTGTAAGTTTTTTACATCAAATTTCGCCAGTACACGTAGCTCACAAACGTTATTACGAGAGTAATGATGCTCTTGATGATGATAGTGGTGATGACGATATCGATAATGTTGGAGATGATGATGCTACAACGTTAGCAACAATTGCTCTTGTATTGAAGCGATCATTGTTATGATGCGGGTGCTGGTTGAAGCACGTGGTTAGTGCATCTCAAACGTGCATCAGAATTAACGCGTTTTAAACAAATTGTCTGTGGTCGATTCACACGTAGTTTTACAACTTGTTTATTGGTTGTAAAATAATAAAAAAGTACACTAGCAGCAAAATCAACATAATAACGATCATTGTGGCTTAAACGTGGGAGTGAGGATGTTCATTTGTGTGTGCTAAAAATGGCCTTGGGCGTTTGTCGGTGGGCAGACGAGAAAAGATAGCAAATTTAGAATGATTTACGCGCCACGAATTTGTTGAGATTTTGTAAACTTTTGAACGGTTAGCCCGTCGGACCCATTCGAGAAGCAATTTATTGTTTGACTAAATAATTATTTCCCTTGATTAAGATGTCATTATGGTCACCGTAATTCTTTCCTCAGCTACTTTTATGTGTGCCACTGGAAACTAATTTTAGCCTTACCGAATCGATAAATCATTTCAATAATGTTGAGGATTAGGTTTTCTTTTTTAGGAAAACATTTAAAAAATTTTGTGAATAAGAATGCATTTTTTTGAAAATATTTTTAAGACTTTTTCTTTAATGATTAAGAGAAAATATTTATAAAATTGAAGCGTATCACCAAAGGATTTTATGATATTGCGAAGAAATCGTTTTAATATGTTTAGTATTTTTTTAAAACGTAGTTAAAAATTTATTTAGTCACGCGAAAAACTGAATTTTTCAAAAAAACTTACCTTGTTTTCTTCTAAATAATTTTGCGGAGTCTGTCCAGCGTTTTCCCAGCTCACTTTAAAAGGGAAATACGAGAAGAGTGGGAAAGGCGAAAATGCAAATTTACTAAAAGGTCACGGAAATGTTTGAAAATGAAATTTGACTTTGGGTTTGAACTTTTATTGAATTCTTACATTAATATATTTTCGGAAGCAGTTAACGTAAACCAATTATCAGTTTGTCAATTTCCTTTTTACGCGGAATGATGGCTATTTACGTATTTTTTTCCGTTTAGTCCTGACACGAATTCTGAGTTTTTTCATGTAATCGAATTCGTTTTGTTTCGATTGTGACGTTAACGCAATCATGTTCCTTTCTTACGTCGCGGCAGAATTAATGAATGTATAAAATTGAACATTATGTTGTAATATCATGATGATTACGTTCCAAAAAATTGACACTACTTTTGCAATTTGCTGTTTTGAAATTTAGAACAATGAAGTATGCGACGAATAAGAAGATTGTCGAGTAAGATTGACACAAGACGACGCAAATAATAATAAAAACTGCGGCATAGTAATTCACCGTCGGTAGAATAGTTTTTCCGATGTAACGCATTAAATATGATTTTAACAAAGCAATAATGTTTATAAGAGTTTTGCATTGTGCTTCTTTTTTTCTCTAAACCGTATTATCATAATTTTTTTAACACGTTTAACACTTATCACAAGAATTTGCAGCTCGTAATAAAATATTTTAGTGAAAATGAAGTCCGTATTCTGGTTTCTCATTTTGGATTATTCATGTTTTCTTCTTCAGGTATTTATCGTTCGTTTGTTTTTAATAAATTTTCGACGCCTCTCCAACGAAGAGATAAAGAATTACTACTGGCGCTCAAGCGAGAAAAGTGCGACAATTTTCAAGGCGCTGACGACAATCGGAGAATTGCGCAAAAATCAGCAGCAGGAGCATAAACGAGATAAATTCACGAATGAAGTAGAGAAAAGTGAGCAAATTGGGAAGATAAAAGAAGGACCAAGTAGGAGCAGAAGAAAAAGAAAGAGAAACAAAAATAAGAACTGCGTAAAAAGAGTCCGCAGAGTCAGAAACGAAAATGAAAACAAGTGAGACGACTTACTTCGGCCTAGGCGAAGCTCATATACCCTACGCCAATAATACAAGACTCTATGGCTTAAATTCAATAACCAGGGGCGGGGCACACTGCATTTTCCTTACACATTTACATCTTCCTTTTGCTTTATTTCCTCAAACTCAATTTCAACATCGCATTACTTAAGAAAATTCATATACTATATCTTATGCCAGTGGACGTGTCACGCCCCTTTTTATGGTATGTTAATATCCGAGAGCCTGATAAAGACTGCCTTTTTGGCCTTTTATTTTAAAGTAGGCGTGGCATTGAACATGTGTTTTTATGTTATCAATAAACCACTGATGACACGAAAACACAATTGTTTCCTTTGAATTCACGAATTATGTTTCTAGGGCATAGCCCGCCCATTTTTCAGGAGGTAAATTCATTTGGATATTTATTATGGAAATACGAATAATAGCTTTATATTTACTCCTGATAATAAGAAACTATTCTTTAAATATTTATAAAATCATGTTTACATGAAATAAAGGCGGAAAACTGGTTTGATTTTGTCAATCCCAAACAAACTCTTGTGGCAGAGAATATTCGCGCCAGCTTTCATCACGATACATATTTTCGTTCTACTGTAATTATATTTGCACAGAGACGTGAAAAATACAGGCAGATACACAGATGATCTAAATTGACTTAGAAGCTGATTCTTTGCAAGAATTTATACATTTGCCCTTACTTGCAGCTCTTCCTTATATTTTATGCAAAGGGAAGCACAAAGCAACATACCCAACCCTTTCGAATGTAGGGTCTAAAAAAGCGATAATCAAAAGCATACAAGGAAACAAAATAATAATCACAGGCACCGCGATAAAAGTGCCTACAAAAGCTACAAAAGTATATTTTCACATGTTAAAATTTTTTAAAAATCGATCATTTTGATTGTCATTGTTTGTGTATTGTTGTTGTTGGAGATTTCAATTTAAGCAATTACTTACAAAAATTGTTAAGTTGAATGGTATTGTTTTATTGTGTAATGCAGTGGTTCACAACATTTTGCGTAACAGAAAATCGTGATGAGCAGATTTCAATTAGAGATTGAGCTGCATAAGCGTATATCGTAGCGTTAAGAAATTGAAATATTTTGATTAATTATAAAGAATATATATGAAATATAAAATGCATCAAACTAAATATAAAAATAAAATACATAATATAAAAAATATATATTTAATAATTAGAAATACAAAAGGTAAATTTATTAAAAATAGGTTATTTTTATATAAAACAATTTTTCAAGCAAAATTTAATTGATTCCTTTTTAGAAATAATCAAATGAAAATGTTTACATTCATTAATATATTGAGATAAATACTAAACTATAAATCTACTAAAACTAATAACATTTTTAATTTACGAAATTCAGTTAAAAGTGTAAAAAATTTAAAGAAATTTTTCTAAATTTTTATATGGGCAGAGTGAATATAGTTGTATAAAATTATTCTTTGTATTAACTTTATCAAAAGTAATTATTTTCCAATTACTTTAGTGTCTTCTGAATGAGTCCAAGCACTACTAAGGACACGACCAAATTCATGATAAAGTAAATTCGGAAATAATTGTCAACACAGGAAATAACTCTGGAGAACAGAGCGATAGATCTCTTGGAAATTACATCAGCCGCTAATTATTCACGTTGTAATTATTACGAACGAGAGAAAAGACATCAAAATAAAATCGCTCTTATGTGATGTTTTGCTACATAAACAAATGAGCGCAGTCCAAAATTTTGTTGAGATGTTGGATTTGGTGAGATAAATAGATACAATTCATAAAAAGGTTGCTATTCAAGGCTAAAGTCATTAGAACGTGCCGGGTTTGTTTACATTTTAAAGAAGGAAAAGAAGAAAAATTGGATCAATATGCGTTCCATGAAAATGCGTCTTTATAGTTTCCGCCTTCCCTTCTTTTTTCGTAAAGATATTTTCATTAACATTTCAAGTATGTCGGTAAAATCTTACTAAATGCAATAGAATGAATATTAAAAAGAGAGAGAAAAATATAAAAGAAGAAACTAATATGAAAATTAATATGAAAATTATATATTTGTCTAGTTTTACACCCTACACGCGAAGGAAGTGTGGTAGGTATAGGACAACATATCTGTTCTTGGTCAGAAAAACTCTTGGACCGGTTTAGCTATGTCCGCCACTCTATGTGTCTGCCTGTCTGTCAGTGGAACTCACGTTTACAACCTAACGTAAACATAAATATACATGATATTTGCCGAGAATATTGTTTGCTCTATACTATAGAGTCTATAGGAACTCTTTAATGGGTTTATAATGGGTAAAAGGATAAAGAGAGGGCTTTAATGGAAAATATAAATGAATTCGTCTTTATAGTTCAATTGCTCAGATTTTATCACAATTCTAATGTTGGAATTACGTGCCCGAATAAAGCGTACCCGTTAAAAGCATATTCCTAAAAAAGTTAGGATTATGGCAGAACGAAGAGTCGTATTGCTATGGAATTTGGCAAATGGGTGAAATTGGGCCGATACCACGACTGGTCTTCAATATTAATACCGATTTACACGACAATCGAATTTACCATTTGAGGAAAAAATATACACCCAGAAATAGGCTGTGGTAAATATATCACATGATACGACAAGGGGACGCTGTCCCCCTGAAATATTCTGCATGTATAAAGGTATTCTGCATGTAAAGGTGGGCGCAATATATACAACGACATTCCTACTTCTAAGGGGTGATGCAAGTTATCGGCGCTTGTAGCTCAGTTTCTCTGTGTGTAAAGAAAACTTGGAACTGAAATTATAATTTAAATTTTTAGTTACAGATGTTAGTTCTGAAAAATAGGTCGGTGTAGGGTATATGAAATTCAGCCAGGTCGAAGTCAGCATTATTGCTTGTTGCCTCTTTATTCCTCTTACTTATTTTATCAAATCGCATGCGCAAAATAAATCGTGAGAAAGAGAGCATTGTATTATACGAATGTCTAAAGAATTTAAAAGAGCTAATAAAAAATCATGGCGAGAGAAAGCAATGAAACGGAAAAAGCCATAAAATTCGTGTCACGAAGTGCTAGAAAGGATTTTATAATACTGGCACGTACGAGCACTTTCTCGGCGTCTTCTTAAAAGGATAACAGCGAAAGGATACAGACTACCTGTAGCTCTCGCGCATCTACGCATTTCATATAAACTAATTTGCATGTAGATCCTGTTTACCATCGGAGTCGAAAAATATGTTATGGCACTTGTACATCATAGACCGACAGAATAAGGGATCATCGTACCGAACGACTTACCGACTGAATTGTCTCTGAGCGACTCACGGACTCGGCTTACCCACACTCTGCGTTTATACTCCCATACGTTATTGTTGTTGCTGTTGTTGATGTCACTTGTGAGAACTGTTGCCAGGAGTATGTGTTGCCTTGGAAAGAGAGGGGCACACGGGATGGCAGATATTCTGCAAGGGTAGTTATTAATATGCAAACTGGATTGGCTGCTAGTGAGCGCAGACCTATTTCTGGTCTTTAAAAATTCAACATGGTGGGCGCCTTTGAATGATGCCAAAAGTTGTTGAAAATAAAATAAAAAACAAATCTGAATTATTTGAAATTTGTGATATTCAGGATGATATGTTGCCATCCTTCGTTTCTTTTTCTCCTCTGGCTACTTTTTCTTACTCAATAGATTTGTTGTAAATGTTTTTATTTTTCGTTTCATACAGACTGCTTTACTGCTTCCTTTTTTGCCAAATAACTTGTGATGGTTTTGAATTTATTATGATTAAAAGTCTACAAAATATTTTCTAATTGAATTTATTTTCAATGATCATCCAATTTCATTATATTTATATTTTTTCCTACTTTGTCCTTTCTCTTAACCCCTACTGGCTTTCTCATGGCTTGCTTGCTGAATCATCTAAAACGCCAGCAAAGATTTTCTATGGAGTATAATTAAATTAAATTTTTCTCTTTGGGTTTTGCTGGTTGACATTCTGTGAGATGCAAAACTAAAGCAGCCCTGTCAGCATCCTGTCAAAAATGCTTCTTCGTTTGAAAATGCTTTTAATCGAGTAAGTGCACAATGTTGGAAAAAAACAAGAAGACAACGACATTGCTGCCTCTACCGAAAAATTCCTAAGGGGAAACAGTTCAGATATTTTGTGATTGAGATTATAAAAATGGAAGAGGAAGAGAGATTCTCCCCTCAAAAGAAAAGCAAAAAGGAATAGTGGAAAGCAACAAAGGGAAAGAGAACTCGGTGGTCAGAAAATCGTTCAAAATATTGACCTTAAAGAAATATAATTCTGGAACGTGAAACTGTAGACGGCCTTCGTTAAATTTTTCAAATAGCTCTTCAGTAACGATTTAATCGAAGCAATCGCAATGTAGTAAAATTTCCGTGAACGTTTTTGAAGGCCGAAGAACTGAAAAGGTTTAGCTTTGCTTATATTCGCAAACGATATTCAGATTTTGGAAGCAGTGTGATTCCCACCCTGGCAAAGCCCATGATCTTTAACCTTTTAATGTATTTATGCAATTTTCGTCTATTGATTTAAAACTTTTAATCCCTTTCCTGTCATTCTTTTTGTCTTTCCTTCTACGTAAATTTTCCCTTTGCTTCTAATCCCCGACTCATTTCACGTTGTTTTAACATTTGCGCTTCACATAAGTTTATTGAAAAGCTTGAGAATCATTATCGCTTCTCTTCCTCCGTTTTAATGTTCGCTTGCTCCATCTTCTTGTTTTTCCACCTGACGTAGTTTGGTGTCTAACTTTGTAAAATTATCTTCTTCTTCTTCTTGGATGTAAGGGGTGAAAGAACTGCGCTGTAGCGAAAGTATGAAACTTATTTGACAGACTCTTATTTGAAAAAAAGGTTTCTTTCACTTTCTATGCAATCGGCAGCTTCCGAAAAGCATCCTTCCCCTCTTCCGCTTCATCTCTCTTTCCACGTGAATCTTGTCATTTCCGTTTCACTCCAGAACATACAAAAACAACAGCAACATCGACAACAACAACAACAACGCCATGGATAAATAAAGTAACGAGCAGAAGGCAAGTTTTGCTTTTGCCATTTCAGGACGATCATCATGTCCTGATGTACCGGGAGGATCTGAAAGGGATTTAAGGCAGGAAATTGCAGTAGACTAGAAGTAGGAGAAGCGAAATCTAGGAAACGAACTAATAAAATAGAAAAAGTGAAGCAGAACTGGATGCACAGAAGTCGAAAAGCAGTAAGAATATGTAGAAAAACGACACTTTAAGGCGGTCTCCTGGATAATTTTTCTAAGGTTTTGTTGCGTTTCGTTTCAATTCTTTCGTTTTCTCAAACGTTACACGTCCATGTGTGTTCATAGGTTGTTTGTTCGTTGTTCGTTTGTTGTTATTGAGTGTTGTTGGGCGTTCGATGCGTTTGTTTTGGCTTTTTTTCGAAGCGTTAAATAGTAAGATACAATTTAGTATCATGGACCTGCAGTGATAATAACTATTACAATGATTATCGTGATGATAATGATGTTAATTATAGAATCACGAAATCAGGAAGCGACGCAGAAGAGTTGTTACTTACGTCTACGATGACGTCAAGTGGGGTAGATTTTGTTGCTAGTGGCAAAGTTATCCGCTCTTTCGCGGAAACATGCAGCCTGCCAAAGAATAAGACAAGCAGAACGAACTAACGTAAAAGGATTTTATTTTTGTTTCGAAAAAGTCGTAGAAGAAAACCTTAATGTGTTGGTGAGGATGAACATATACCGGAACACATGCCGGCGTGTTTTTAGAATGACTTTATATCATTGAATTTATTAAACCGACTTTCGGAGCCATTTATTATTCAATAACTTTCGCTTTTCGCGAAGGAAAGAAACAGACTCAAAATTCTTTAAGTACTTTAAATTTCTTTCACATTTCCGTCAAAAACTTATCGTTTTTAAGAACTAAAATACTATCAATTAATTCTTTGCGTTTTTTTTTTGGGTCTTTTATGTGGAAATATTTATCTCGTATTTGCATTTGGTTTTGGTACCCATTTCCGTTTTCAAAATCAACGACAATTTAAAACCAAAAAAGGAGAATCAGCCTCAGCGACATCAAACTTTGCCTTCGTCTCTAAAATCCTTCCGAATGTTTTTAGGAATAAAAAAATGAATAAGACGAGGAGTCTAATTGCGGATGTGTGTGTGAGTGAGAGAGGGAGTTTATCATACACAACTTTCGTTGGCACATTGACGTCTCCTCAAGGTTAAATTCAAATAAACCGCCAAAAATGTGCTACACAATGTCAGGCAGTCTTAGAGAGAAAGAGAAAGGTAATAAATTTAAGTAAAGTCTAAAGAAAGTCAGAGACGACAACAACAACAACAGCAACCAAAAAAACTTAAATAAAAACCTCAAAGAAACACAACCAAACACATAAATATCTCGATTGGTTTCGATTCAAGCAAACGAGCAAAAATATCTTTTAATTTTGGATATTCCAAGAAGATCAGCATCAGCAACGGCAACAACAACAACAAGAACAAAAACAGGAATACTAAGTAGAACAATAAGCGAAATAGCCTTAAATATCGAAGCATGTTTAACAGCAAACGCAGAAGCAACCAAAAAGTTACCGCAAAAAAACTGAGAGAGAAGCCTTGGCATTTTTGATGTGGAACAAGTCCGTTTTTTCCTATTTTTTTTACTTGTAAAGAACGATGATATTATTTTCATTTTGTTTTCTCTTTGTTAATCTCACTGTAGCTTTGTTGTGGCCAAAATACTTTCATCTTCCAAATTTTTTTAATTAGAGCATAGTCATGAAAAAAGACTGTTCTAAAAAATCGAAATTGACGTATCATTACCATGGCTTATAATTTTTTCATACAAAAATTAAGTTTTAATTAATGAACGAAAAGGCTTTGAAATAAATCAAATAGTTCAAAATGTTTACCCATTTTGAAAATGCTTAAAATTACTTTTTTTATTTTATGTATTATTTATTAATCTTGTTAGAAATTAGTTGCCTACATACAATTTTATATAAAATGGAATATAACACATAAACATTTAGATAACGTTTAATAAAAATATATTCATCAAAAAATTTTAAAATTTTCTGTAAGATTCAAATAAAATTTCTGATGGCTTTGAGAAATAATTTCATCGCACATAATTTTTTTAATAACGAAGATTAATTATTATGTTAAATATTCCAAAGTTTTTCTGGACTTTTGGTAATAAATACATCAAACAGCTTTTAATAAAAAATTAATTAATTAATTTCCTTTAAAAGTTTTAATTTCCGTCATAAGTCTACTTAAATCATTCATGAGCTTTTTCTATTTCTTTCATTATGCATTTATTCATCTATTTATTTATTTATAAAAAAAATTTGGCTGGTTTTATCAACTTTAGCATTTAGTTTGTGTTTCGTTTAACATGATTTTATTTTATTCTTTTTTTAAATTTAAGTTTTCCTCAAAAATTTTATGGCTTTAATATTTAGTTTTTTATTTGGATTTGCGCCAAAATAAAACTTCATTCGAAGTAAAAATTTCGTCTGTTCTTCTCCAATGCTTTTCCCCATTACCTACGATTTCTCTTTTTTTTCGTTGCGTTTTCATTGTTTGCGTTTATTGTTTGACTTCTGTTCTATAACTTCTTTTCGACCTTTTACTCACTCCTTTTCTTTGTTTAATTTTTTCGCTTGACAATCAATTTTATTTCTTAGGGCATCAATATTTATTTCTCCGTCTCCGGAATTTTGTTTATTTGTTCTCTGCTGAAACTTTTCTGAGTGACTTTGTCTTTGATATTGTTGTTGTTGTTGTTGCTGTTCTGCCAATGTCACTCGCATTGTCATCAAAGCTGATTTTGTTTTGTTTTGTTATCGAAAACTGTTACGGTGAATAAAGTTTGAAAGTTTTTCGTCTTCTGTTGGTTTCTTTTTTTAAATAAATAAGTGACTATTGTTTTTGTAATTTAGAATAAATTTTGTCTTTTATTTGTTTAAATATATGTTTAAAATTATTGTCAAAAGTAAATTATAATGAAACCTATTCATAATTTTCTTCATTGAAATGTTTAAAACAGTTTTGAGAATTTGTGAAGACAGATTTTTATTTTTTGACGGATTATATAAAAATTTTTTAATCAACTATTTATCTTTTGTATTTGTGTTCTATTTTTTTATCGTCTGTGTCCTGTCACGCTTCATATTTCAAATCATTACTTATGTTCTCAAGAGAGGTTAATCATTTTTAAACGATTACCTTGTCTGCTGTTTTGTCCGCATATATTTTCGAATCAATTGATTACATGATATTGCTCTTTAGACCAGTCCAAACGCTACTATCTACAAATAATTGGTTGCAAGTATAGTCCGGTGTATTGCAGGGCAGTCTACAAATGTGAGTGCGTGTCAGTCTACAAATGATACATATGAATTTTCTGTGAAAACTGGAACTCATATGACAAATTTTCTTTACAACAAAATTTATCAGAAGAGTTACAAATATATATAACTACATTTTTAAAATTAATTACTCCATTCCTGGGATAAACATTCCTGTGATCTCAACCTAGTACCTAATCATGTTTTGATATAAATAATTTCTTATTACTTTTCTTATTATCTTATCTTATTTTTTCATTAATTAAAAGTCAATCACACAGAAGTAACTTTTTTTGTCCGACTGGAATAAAACGGTATACTCGCAGGCAAAACTCGAGTGTAAAGAAAATCGCAGGAGATTATCGAACCATAAAAAGGGGGCAAGCATATGTATACGGTGAAATAATTTTAGGCTTAACGAACAAGCCAGTCGAAAAGCCAATGAGCCTTTCGAGTGTTGCAACCAACAGACAAACCAACGAGCCTTGCAACAGTTGAAGCTTAATTGAAACTACTAAATGCTTAAATTTTTTCTGAAATTTCTTTAAAAAAATTTATGTTGCGGAAATAGAAAAGTCGAGACTAACTACGACAACAGCGTTAACACAAGATCATAAATAAATTGTTCCTAAGAAAATTACTATAATTTTATTTACAATATGCTGCAGTCGGTTGTATTATTATTATTATTGTTGTTGTTGTTGTCGTTTACTTGTTGACTGAATAAATAATTTTGAACTCAGAAATCATTTACGACTCGTTGACTTTGAATTATGCACTCGCTGCATTTTTTGCTTTTTTCTGTTTGATCGTTTACTGTTTATGCTGTCGTTGTTGTTGTTGCCATTGCACCCTCGCAACTTGGTTGTTGTCTAAATGTTCGTTTGTTCGCTTATTTCTTTATTCCAATGATTTCCCGTGAATTAGTTGGAAACGCTTAACGAATACTGCTTTTTCTGCTGTCGTTGTGTCGGTGTTTCTTTGGACATCAAGCGCATCACTCTAGCCTCATTTTTTTACGTTATTTTATAAACGGCTAGTTGAAGTTCCTTTTGTGCTTTATTTATATTATTTGTGTTTTTTATTGCGTTCGTTCAAAATCAACTAGATTTCTCAAATATTGAATTGCTTGAATTGCTTTATTTTTAATTTTTTTTAATTTTCTCATTAAATTTATTTGTGATTCCTATTTTAATGTTCATTTTATTTTACAATAATTGCTATTTCTTTGTTTTTTCTATTTTCTATAATTGTTGGATTTTATTTCTGTTGTTTAGTTTTAAAACAGACAAATACATTTTTATAACGCGCAGGCTTTAATTTCCGGTCAGGTTGCTGCAACCGCTGCTTGTATTTTGCTGCTGCTTATATTTTGGTTTTTATTGTTTTTATTGTTGTTATTGTTGGTGATGGTGTTGTTATTACTGTTTTCATTCCGCATTAATTCCACCAGTTGCACCAACGGGAACAACTGTTAATAACTAACAATTTGTTTTAAATTCGGTTCGATGCTTTGTTTACATTTGTTGTTGCTGCTGCTGTGCCTTGTCGACGAATTTGTTTGACTTTGATACAGATGTTACCCCCTTTTAGATGTTGGCAATAGCGGCTGCTACAATTTCTTTCAATGAATTCTTTTTATTTCTCTTTTCCAAAGAGTTGTTGTAGTTTTTTTGCTGCTATTTTTCTTCAGTTGGCTTCCATGCAGCCCACCAGACTAGTTGTGGCTGGAGCTTACATTGAACGAAGTACGTTAATACAAACTCTCACCATAAGATCCGCAATAACAGTGAAACGGCAACAATACTGCAACAAATTGCTCAAGGCTTTTGAGTCTTCTAATTTGTTTTATTTCTCTTCTATTATTATTTTGTTTTTTTTTTATTATTTTCGAAGATTTTTTCGTCGTTGTGACGTGCGTGCAATTGGGAAGAATTTCTTCTTAATATAGGATTGCGCTTTCTTGGCGCTAACCTTCTTAATTCTGGAATAGTGTTCGACAAAGCAAATTATGGAAAGCTGAGAGGTTTTAAGTCGACACCGCTTCGCGGTCCCGGTGAGTCTCAACTGTGGATTTGTTTCTCTTTTGAATGAAAGCCCATCGATTTGATTTCGTATTCGATATTCTCTACTGCCTTAGTTTTCTCTATTCATTCTCATTTCTTGAGGAAAATATTCTTTGTGTGGATCTTTTATCGATTACGAAATCGACAATATTTTAAAGTTTTCAAGAAGTTTTATGGGTGGCCTATTCCGTGGTATTTTTGAATCGTTTTTCATATATTTCTTTTCTAGAAATAAAAGAATTCTATCCATTCTTCTAATACTCCTGAATTTGTTTCTCTGTTCAGTTTTTTCTTTAATACACTCCAGCTTTTTGTTTTTCTTCATCTCCCCTTCGGTTGATTATGTCTGACTCTTCTTCATGTTTTTTCATATCTTTTTATAACTTTTTTCCACTTTTATTTGGCATTTTGTTTTTTTTTTAGCTCAGCAGGAAATACCTTTTGTTTCATTCGTTAAGTTTTGCCGCTTTGAATCCTCCATTTCTATTTCTTTTTCTTATTATATTCTTCTTCTTCCCTTACTTTATTTCAACGTTCATTTCACGTTAGTGTCTAAATGTTCTTTTCATTTTCATTTTAAAAGCGAGCTAGTTTCGGTTTGCCGCCGCAGCCGCTCTTTGTTAGTAATGGTATTTCCTTCTCTGGTTTCTGAAAGCTGAAGGCATTTCAAGCTTCGTTAACTCTACAGGACGTCAACGAAGTTAGGGAATACTGTTCCGAAAGACTAACGTTTTATTTCAAAAAGTTATTTTTTTTTTGTACTCCTGTCATCATTTTGCGAAAAACAAAAGGACTTGAGACGGTAGTTTAAGATTTACGAAAATGTGGGACAACAACAAATCAGTTAACGAAGATCTCGCAACAAATTACTTTCATTTCATATTTCATAATTAATAATTAAATATTTTTTTATAATTTTTCAATTTTATTCAATTTTAGTTTATCGCAAAAGAAAAACAAGGGTATAATAATCTTTCCTCAAAAGATAGGTATTTAATCACTTGGTTTAAAAGTAAATCTAATTTAAAAATAAAAAATAAATAAAAAATAATAATAATATCAAAGAAAAAAATAAAAGAAAAACATTTCTGATTAGAAAGGAAATTAATTTTAACACTGTCTTAAAAAACATTGTATTGTGTTTCGAAAACAAATCGTATTTCAAAACTGTTTTAAGTTTAACGATTTTGTAGCCGTTTTCGAGATTTATCGATATATCGATTATCGATTTTCAAATGCCAATTATTTATTGTTTTTTACGAAAATACTGTGAGAAGATTACACCTACTAACTTTCGTTATTTACTTTTGTTGCGAATTTTCTAAATATTTTGCACTGCCAAATAATTTAAACTGGACGTATTTCCAAGAAGCCGACGGGTTTACGAAATTTCTATCGGGAATATTGTAAAACAACTGATAAAACAACAACAACCACCACCGCAGCAACGTATGCCACGCAACAGAAACAAAAGTTGTAAATGACGGCGTGCGTTACGTTTGTCCTCTCGTGTGTATTGTTATTGGTATTGTTGCTGTTCCTCTTGTCATTGTTGTTGTTGTGGAGTGTATTTGGTATGGAAGAAAAATGAATAATGGCTGCTAGTCGACCTCCATAAAGCATGCAGACGTCGATTCGCATTGATCAACCCATAAATACACGCATTCACATACTCGCACTCACGTTTAGCATATAGTCGATCTCATACACTCTCGCAACACAATGCGGCATACACTAACGCACGCACACAAACAAACAACGAAGAAACAACGCAAATGCCCACGACACCATCCGAAGTAAAACGAACACAGAGAAATGGAAGAAACAGATATTAAAAGGGAACAACAGGCAATATGCCATTACCGAACCAACCGACACTCAAAGCATGCTGGCAAAGGCAAAAACATTCTGTATTTCTCTATTTTGACGTCTACTCTCAGACTTCACTGTTTACATCGTTGGGAACAGAAAATCAGCAGCTCTCTCTGTTTATGAGATTTCTCTATCTTTTCTAAATTTTTCATTGCATACCATTCGTAGGTGTTCTTACTGGACAGCTCTCTTAATAATAAAGAGAAGCATACTGCCAAATGCAGTAACGACCACGTATGATCTAATACGAGACCATATGTTTTGTCTCTTCTCTGTTCCCATGGTAGGCTATTCAGTGGCACTATAAAAGAGTCGTTTTCTTCCATTTTATAGAGTAATGTAGAGAGCAATCGATTACAACCACTGGAAAATTCACACTTCGTTGAAGCGCGGAGAACCGTCGATGCGTTTAGGGCCCGATTATAGAAAATATTTATTTTATATTGAAAATGTTATTTTTTGTGGCTTGAACCGGGATGGTATGGTACATTTTTATTTTATTTTACAATTTTTGCCACGATATTTTTCACGATATTTATATATAAAAGGTATAATATTTATATATAAAACTCGATATTTTAATACAATCATTTAATGAAATGCAATATACTCCAATATAAATACTTTTGCGACGTTCGCCTAAGGATTTCCATGAACATATATAAAGAAAACATCACTTAAATCAAATAGTATTATTTTTAGGCCAACATTTTCACAATTAGCAAGCCTTTTAAATACTCACTATTTACGCAAATAATACAGTTACAAAATATCAAAATTTAAAAAAATTACAAATAAATAAACTAGCGATTCGTTTTAAAGCATTTCTGACGCTTTGGTTAATAATGTCAAGAATTAAGGCAAGTGATCAAGAATTAAGGCAACTAATAATTTAAAAATTTTCTAAATAAATTCTGAAACGGAAAAAGGCAGAGGATACGTTAAAAATTCGATTGAAATTGTATAAATATAGTCAGGAAACAATTCAAAAAGTAAATAAAAGAGAGAATTTAAGAAGCAAACAATAATTTTCAATAAGTAACAACGTCCCATTAACATAAATATCGACAACATCAACGAAAACAACAACATGAGACAAAAGAGCAAATTGAAAATCCCTTTAAATTTAATGAATGCCATTTACAGGTGACATTAAAACACGTCTTAAACACATTCACCAGATTCTTTTCTTCATTCCTTCGTTCGTTTCACGAAATTGAATTGCGATATATTCAAATAATGTAAGCATCTGAGAAAGATACAATGCTGATTTAAATTGCATTACAAAGAATTTTCAAGAAGAAGAGGAGCAACAAGTATAATAACACCAGATAACAATAGCAGTAATAGGAAGCTGGCAAGAGAGATTTTCGATTTACTTTATTGAGTCAACAGGTTATTGCCGGATCAAAGAACCAACCAACAAACTGCAAAACAACCCATCCTTAACCACGTAATCCGTAACCACGTCGGTCAAGGCGACGTCTCGCTCTGCAGCAAATACACGTGAATATTTACAACATTTTTAAAATGCTGTATAGTAGAAACAATAACAAACATAGCAATTGCCTTTTAATTGATTCTGTTGTTACTGGCTGTTGCTGTTGCTGTTGCCTATTGCTGTAGTGATCGAATAAAATGTCTTAATCAGCGACTTAAAAGGGAATTAAATTGTTTTTATTATTATACTTAAGGCGACTATTGTTCCTGCGATTATTTTTTGTCGTTGTCGTCGTCGTTGGTATTATTGCCGCCGTTGTTGTTGACATTGATATTAATACTGCCGATGGTGCTGCTTCTATTGCTACTCCTTTAACTATTTCAGCAGCAATTAATGTGTTGTAGCAAATTGAAGATCGAATTTATTGCCTCCGATTTTCCCGTTGATGCCATTAAAATTATGGTTGTTGCTGTTGTCGTTGTTGTTGTAGCTTTCTTATTGTTATCGTATTATTAATTTACTACTTTAGTAATACTTCTTACTCTCATTGGCTCGGTGCATTGTGTGTATTGTGAACTATTTTAGATTTAATGTTGAAGAAAAACCAAGAATAACTATATTTGCTCCTTCGGTCTTTGTTATTCTTTTTATATGCTTGGTACCTTTCATACGGACCATGTTAGTGGTAGTTATTGTTGTTACCGGTAACGTAAAGCGCTCGACGCATTTGATGTGAAAATATAGATATAAAATACGAAACAATTAAACGTAAATCCAAATGATTGTTTAGAATAAAAGTGCATGTGGGAAAAAACATTTTATTTTGTTACAACGAGGCACCGTGTTTTCATATTTTTTTTCATTTAACGTCTAAAACATAGATAAAGGGAATGGAGCACCACTATAGTTTAGCCAATATCTTGTGTTTAAATCACTGAGGAATCGAATTCACTAAATATATATTCAACAACATATATATTTGAAATATGTATTAATATATGTGTCATAACTATGAAAATATGATCGCAAATTTTTAGTATGATCACATGTTTTTTAATTTCTCTATTAGTTGTTTTCAGTCAGTCTTAAATCTACAAAATTTCCACCAATTAGCAATATATCACTTTAGTAACAATGCAAAAATATTATTTATTTAGCATTTTTTAATTTGCTTGTATTCCTGCTTCCCGGTTTTGAATTTTCATTAAAAAAATCTCGGCTAAAAAGTGCTGTGAATGGTGCCTAAGTCGAAACAAAGTTTGTTCGTTATTCCAAAAGTAGTGCATCCTCACAAGCGCACACACAATCGCATTCAGTTAAACGTAAGTATGCAAGCGGTTTAGAGTATCGCCAACATGTTATGTCAATTGTTAATTTTTGGGCCGACAGACAAAGCAACATTTAGCTGTTGTTAGCGATGGCTAAACGTAGCCGCAGGCTTTTTTGTGGCATGAGATAAAGCGAAGTCTCATAGGAAGGGTAGTAGTGCGTATCCTATCTCGCAATAGGGGAGGGCATAGGGAATCGGCTGTGGAACAAAATTCACTGTAAATAGATAAAAAATACTTTCTAATAAATGTTAAATATATGAACAAATAACAAAAAGACAAACAACTGAGAAGAAATATATTGATGGCAACGCTATTCGTTTGTTTCAGACGGATTTTTTTTTGGTTTTTGTCTGGTCTTGTTAGCCCGATTTTGAAACGGAAACACGAATGGAAGTTCTGACGGTTTATATGTCTTTTTCCTTGCATGACTTCCTTTTATATTTTGTTAGTTTTTTCTGAACTTTTTTGTATCTCGAGGATGCAATGCTACCGGCTGGTCGCTCTTGTTGCTACACTTGTTTATTTTGATGTTTTTGTTGTTGCTGTTTTGGTAACAGTGTAAAATGCGTTCATATTATCGTTTCTTCCCTTTTAGATGTTGTTTTTGTTTTGTTAAGGAATTTATTTGAGCTTCGTAGTTGCGCGCGACTCAGCAAAAAATATTAAATGTGTCCGCGCATGTGCAACGCAAGTCACGCAATGTAAGGATAAAACAACAACAACAACAAGAGTAAGATATTATTCCTTTAAAAGTAGCAATATAACAGCATCAAATACAGTATCCAATCCAACAACGGAAACAACTTAAGTAAATCCTAACAAGCTTCGAAACAGATTTTAAACGCATGCAAAATCGTTGTCGAAACGGCAAAAACTAACTTTAGACAATGAAAATGTTGTCTACTCTTCTTCTCCTTCTTCGTTGGTGAAGACGATTACTGCATTTATTCGTGTGGATGAATGGATAAGTTTTACTGACTGCACGCGAATTCGCTTTTCTCTTTATCCATCTGCCCGTCCGGTTAGCATATCTGGCTTTTAGTGTGATCATTTTAAAACGTCCACCATCGCCTGTTTGCCCGTCTATCTGTCTGTCTGCAAAATTGTCTTCAGACATTCCGTGAATTTGCTTGATTACGCAGGCTTCAACGGTCAGCCCGCTAGCGAACAAGAAGAGAAGAGAAGGAAGAGCGGACGGACAGTTTCAAAGTTTCGCTTATATATTTATTTATTTATTTTTACGCCTGATATTTTGATACAATTGGATCCATGACGGAATTGAGCTCGAAATTTTAAAACGAAGATAAACACTTTATCGAGTTTATAATTAAAAAGGAACAAAGTACAACAACATTAACGTTACTAATGAAAATAAAAACAAAGACCGAAGAGGACGAATAAGTCAAGGGAAGTATTCGCTGACTGACGCACCGAAAACAAGATTTAATTTTAATTGAAACTCCTAACAAATTGATCGGCAGCATACAAGATTTTAATCTCAAAATCGAACCTAAAGGAATCTCCGATAAAAAGGACTTCAATAGCAGAGGGCAGAAATGTAAATTTAATGGGTGTTTTTTCTGAAAACTTTTCAAAAATATTAGAAATATTTTATTCTATTAAAATATTAAAATTATTGGAAACCTTAAAAATATTGCAAACCTTACCTAATTTAAAAATTACTTGTTAAAACTTTAACATTTTCTTACCTAATTATTAATTATGATCGTAGTATTGGGATGTATATCCAATGGGTAATCCGCTAGTTATCCAAAGAGTAAGCTGTAAATGTAACGAAGTATGGAAAATATATTAATCGAAATTTAGTGGAATTTCAGCTTAATTGAACATAACTTATTAATTAAATATTTCTTAAAAAATCGAACTATCTCTAACTCGCGTTCCCCTTCTTCTTCGTAGTATCCCATTTTTCTTCTTTTCCTTCTTCTCCTGTCTCCTTCTAAAAGGACATAAATTTCACTTCTTTTTCGAACAAAATCTTGAAATCTTTCAAAAATGAAGTCATCGTAGTCAAGAACCGAACCGAGAATAGATTGAGCAGCTGTTCAAGCAGAAATAGACGAAGAGAAAGAAACAAAACCAACAGCTGAATCATTCGTATTGGAATAAATTATCATGAGCGCCATCTACCATGTTCTAGAAAAAATTCCTAGTTGTGAAAAAAGAAGGGTGGAAAGAAAATAGAAAGCCAACAAAAAAGCCACAACAAAAACGCGAGAGAAATTGAAAAACACAGCCAGAAAACATCATTTAGATAAGATACCACGATGAATGATACGCAACACTTTTGCAGCATCACCAAGAAACATACACTACAAAAAATATTGTTCCTTCTGTCAGGCCTCAGCAAATGATTTATTAGTTCTGTCATCTTGAGGACAAGACACTGCATCACAACAACAACAACCACAAAAAAAACGACTGATAGGACAAAAATAAGAAGAATGTTGCTAAAAAGTAAAAAAGTTCGGATTAAAAACAATGTTGCTGCAAAGATTTATTATCTCTATGATAAACCATGGAAAGAGTAAGAGAACGAGAGAGAGAGAGAGAGAAAAGCAAGGAAGTGCAGGACATAGTTAAATTTAAATTAATTCAGTCAGTTAAACTTCAATTAATACAAAATCTATCCATAATCTTGAAGTCTGATTTTTTTTCACCTCCTTCGTAATATTAAGGGAGGTGGTTATCCCATGTTGATTACACACGAACACTAAAAACGGATTAGTGACGTAAATAGTGCTAGTTCAGATGCTTCTACACGGTCTGGTGACGAATTATCAAGCATATCGCGACTGAAAGATCTTCTTTACACCGTAAGGTTTTAGGTAAATTTTCATAAGCATTTTTATCAGCAGAAGCTCGGAATCGTTTTTGATTGTAATTTATTAAAAATAGATTACGTTATATTTACTAAAAAAAGTGTTATAAATTCCAAAAAATTAATCAAAAATTATTTTCCAAATTAAAAACAATCAATATTAAAAGACAGTTTGATCCTTTCCTTTGAAAGACTGTTGATCATATACTTGCCGTTCACTCTGAACTCTCTTTGCTTAAAGAAAGTGAACCAACTCGTTCTACATCGAATTCAACTGTATTCAATCGAATCGCATTCTTAAGAAAATTTACATCTTATTCCTTACATTCGATGGCTACATGCACCTTGTTCTTCTGGTTATAACGCAACAAAGCCCATAGACAGATTTTGAAAAGTATATATATTCCTAACCAGAATCAATTGCCTTTTCGATTTATTGCTTTTTCGATTTAATTTGCCTGTCTGCTTACTGATATCGTGACTACGCAAATATAAACAAATAGAGGATCGTCATGGCATTTACCATGGAAGAGCTTTTAGACGTTTTGGTATTAAAGAATGAGCGTAATCTTCCCAATGGCACACCTACGTGTATGCTTTTATGACCTCTTCTGTGCTTGTTGTTCGACCCCTCAGCTCAAACAATGTATTTAAAGCTAAACTTTTACAATCAAGCTCACCGTCTAAGATGTAAACATACATCCAAAAACTTAAGCGGTCTGCTCCCAGCGGCTTTGTAACAAATATCACAGTTACGAAGGAATAAATAAAGTTTCGCCATGCTTTCGTTATATACGTTCCCTACATTGTTATGACTTTTACAGTTGAAAATTGTTGAAATAGGTTTAGTGGCACGCCAATTTCTAAAAGCTGAAGCCAGTCTATCGATGCTTACATTGTAATATCATTCTTTGTAGAACAAATATAACTTCTGAGAAAAAATGTTAAGCCAAGAATGAACTAGAGCGAGCTACTAGTTATTAGAATTAAATTATATTCCGGGTGTAGGGTATATAAATTTTCGCCAAAACAAAGCTACTTCCTTTTCTTTGTAAGCTTTCTACTTGTTTTTAGTTGTTCTTGTAGTTTTTGTAGTTATTTGTGTTGTTTCTGCTGTAATTGTTCTCGTTGCAATAATGTTTGTTTGTGGCTTATGCTAACAAACATTATCGTTTGCTGGTAATGTCGTTTTCATTTTTGCTTTTGTTATTAATTGTTATTGTAATAGGTGTTACCATTATTATTACTATTATTATTATTATTATTATTACTTATGTTATTATTGTTATTTTTATTATATTGTTGTCAAGTGTCGAGTGTCGATTGTTCTCCACGGACTCAATGAAAGCATATTTTAAATTAACACTCGATTGCTTGTAACCAAACGTTTGGTCAATACGACCTCGGTCCATTCACATCGGTTGTCGAGTAGCTGCAACGTGTGAACACGATGTCCAACGAACTGTATACATGTGTCAGTCTCCTCGTTTGTTTAGAACGACATCCTTTGCTGCAAACGAACCACAAAGGCGGCAATAACAAAAAAATAAACTGAAGTATTAAGGCCTAAAGGTTTTGTGTTAAATGAACGAGACGAACTTAACGAGGGAGTAAAAGCATTCAACGATTCAAACCATTCAATCGATGCGCGGCGGCGATGCTCCGGCTGGCTTCACATTAGCGGTTGCCCATATAGCAAATGATCGGTCCCGAAAAAAAGGAATTTTTACAAAGATGAGGAGTATAGACAGCTTGAGGGAACAAGTAATCATGAGATGGAACGAATAAACAAAAAGGGAAAGAGGGAAGTGCGAGGAATGGACAAATGGATACGTTTTCTGACTAGCAAACGTAAGACACTAGATGGAGAGGTAGAGAGAGAAAGGGGGCCTTCAAGATAGCGAAACAAACAGACAGACATAGGGGAAGACAGAGAGTCAGAGGGGGAAATAAGCATATAGACAGGGAAATGTACAAAGGTTAAAATGTAAAGACAGATGGAAGTACAATCAGTTAAAGAGAGATAGACAGATACAAACAATGAAAAGGAGAAGAAAAAGAAAACGAGGAGGAATCGAATGATTCCAACATATCGATGAAAATTTTAACTGGCACCGTGTGATCGAAACCGGGACATTAAAAGGTGAGAAAATGCCAAATCATTTGAAGTAAATAAAGCGATGCGAGCCACAACAATAACAAAAATATTGCTTATTTGCTAAATAAAGGGTCAGCAACGTCTTCACACTTCGGTTGCATCGATATACTGTCGATTATATTGCGATAATCGGTCACTGATTATGGCGCGAAAAAGATCAGATTTTTATTTATAGGAAAGAATTGAAATCGGTGATAGCTCTTTGGTGTCAAAAGCCATTAGAGGAGTTTAGAGAGGTCTTTAATCTATAATTAAATGAAACTGAATTCTAACGGATATATCGAATGACTTTTTGAACGACTTTACTTTTATTTAACGATATTTATGCAAAAGGTCATTTTAAGAACAATTAGTTCTTAAAACCAGAGAACCTTTTAGAGTAAAGAAAATATCCTCTTAAAATAATTCACGACGACTTGGAAGCTTTCTCGGTAGTTATTTCCGATGACGCTTTCAGAAATTTCTCTTTAAGTCCACCAGCTATATCGATTCCCGGCATTTTTCACATAAAGTTTCACCATGACGACAAACACTTTAAGGAATGTGTCTCCATTTAACGATCTGCATACCTAGTGCCTCTTTATCTCCTCAATTGGATGTTTTAATAATTTGAATGCAAATTAATAATTTGATTGCGAAAAACTGGAAAAACTTACGCAGGTGTTTTATTAATTGTATGCCGATTGACCCCGAACCCTAATCGGCACCCCGAAACCTGAATGCAGTTGTAAAAACTAAAAAATCTAAACAAATAACTGCTAAAACTATTTGTAATTGTTGCTGGTGCTTTTTTGTTGCTTTTGTTGTTGTTATTATTGTTTTATAGTGCATCTATCAATGCAAAACAAGCGCCAAATATTTCGCAGAAAAGCCTGTGCTTGAAATTTTTAATTAAAAACAGCTTTTTTATTGCAATACGTGCGTTGCGGTGGGTGGTCGCGCTATAAAATGCAAACATCGTTCACGATTGCGTTAGGATGCCGTAGTTGGAAAAAGGTATTTAAAATTCAACGAAGTGTAAAAAAGCTATAAAAGTCGATGTTCCTGATATGATTATAAAAAATGTGATTAAATTAATTGCTAGTCTAATAATTGCCTGAAGCAATTTGCTCAATAAATTATTATAGCGCCATCTGTGAATTTCCAATGGAAACAAGAGCTCTAGGTAGAATTAGAATAAGATAGTGAGAAAATGCAGGTCATTACAATATGGGAATCACAAATGTCCTTTTTCTTCGAAATTTTAGCATTGACCCGAACCGGAGACAGTTTTATCTCTATATCAGTAAAGTCGCAAACCATCCTAATATAGTACAAATTTCAAAAATAGCACGGACATTCGTCAGAAAGTGTTTACGGAAGCTTTTTCCTCTAAACATAAGCTGAATCCCCTGAAAAGGATTTAAGTTAAGCAAACTGCAAATATTTACCGCTGTGGCGTTCAAGCTTTTATAAGAGTTTTCTCTTACATAGCTTTCTGTAGGCTTCTACACCTTTCTGCTCTTTTTTAAAGCTCAGGATGACAGAAGTTCGAAAAGAGTTTACAAGGACAACGAAACGAAACGAAGATAACACAAAATTATAAAGCCTTTACTATTGTTTGCTTACTTTGTAATTAAATAAAATCAAAAAGTTTATGACATTTTGAAATGATTTAAGAGAGATTAATATAAACAACGATGTCGAGCTTTTTGAACTATAAATAATCGATTCGAAATAAAAAAGGATATCTTTTATTTCTAGTTTTATTTTACTTGAATAAGCTTATGATGAACTTATAGACTACCTTTATAATAGGAACGATATTGTTTTAAGCAGAGACTAATGCTAATTTTTAAACCTCATTTCAAAGGAGTTAATTATTCTTATATTTATAATATTTTTTATCAATAAAAAAATTTCATTGCAACCGGTAACACTTGTAGCAAAAAATATATATCTATTTATTTCTTTTTAACAATGAAATCAAAGCTTTGAATTTATTTAAAACGAAAATAATTGAAATTCCGTAACGCAAAGTCACCGATACCGATATCGTACTTCATAAACAAGAAACGAGCTTATACCCGTAGAAACGAAATCTTATAAAAAGTTATAACTTGAATTTAATTTGGCAACCTCTTTTGAATTCTGATTAATTACGGTTACGATTTTAGCGATAACGGGCCTTTGCGATAGTTTTTTGCTTCTAGTTTGTTATTATTTGTTCGAATAGCTGTGTCTTTAGAAAACAAATGCAGACACAATATTCAGTCTTCCTAGATCTTTTTACTCGTACGACATTTTTTCTTATCTGTTAGTTTGTATCGCTCTCACTATCTGGTAGACGCAGACGGATACTAACGATTATGCGGAATATCAGATTAGACTTTATTTGTATTTTGGTAAATTTCTTTTAAAATGTGACTTGAAATTTTAAATACTAAAAACTAAATAAACAAAGAATAAGGAAAACATTTTACGGTCATCATATGCTTTCTGTTTTAGTTTTGTATCTTTTTTATATTTTTTAAATAAAAGCATTTCAAATTCAAACGTATTTAAAAATTTTGTTAATTTATTTTTAGTCAACAAAGAGTCATTATAGAATATAAAAAGTATAGCGTATATTTAAATGTACTCCAACTTTGTTGTTTATTTTCTCTTTATAAATAAATAATGTCGTGCTTAGGACACAGAAATGAAGACGGTGAAGAACTTTTTCGGTAAAAGATTTTAATTGCATTTTCCGAGTTCCTCGGGTAAGTATATAAAAGTATTGGATTAATATAAAAATTAATTTTAAAATTTAAAAAATGAATTTTAGACTTATTAATTAATTCTCTTACAATTTAAAAATACTCTGTAATTGCTAATTTACAAACTCTGAAATATATCCCAGACAACGATTTTGAAAGCTAAAAAAGTATAAACAAAATTTATTAGTCTTAGACCTTATTAATTCATAATAATCTCTTTATATAAAATTTTTCAATTATTTAACAATTATTTCTGACTCGTCCCATAATAATTAATTACAGTATTCCATTGACTCAATTAATTTTGCATGCATGAACACAATCAATCTTTAAAGAAAAATCAAAAATTATAAAAATTAAAAAAGCGAAACAACAAAACGACACAAAAAGAATAAACCTAAAACAGAGAAAGAGAAGCTCTTAATATAAAAATACAACCACAACAACACCATATAACAGAGTTAATGAGAGAGAGAGGCATAAATACAGATATATGGTGATAGGAAGAGTGAGAGAGCGAGAGATAGAGCTAGAGAGAGGGAGCGGCGTCAAGAGAAACAATATGAAACAATTGTAACCACTTAAAATTAATAAATCATGAAGGTTACTTTAATTACCGGAATCCACATTGGTTTTTATGGAAAATACGAAGATTGGAGAACCAGAGAGAAAAACAAAAACAGTAAGAAGAACAAGTCGATGAAGATTAGATACAATAATAAAAAACTCGCTTGTAAAATTGAGGGAGCCTTTTGTTAAAGTAGTGAATAGATAAATTAATATTTCTATAAAATATGAAAATCTTCAAACTTAGAAGTCTTCAAAGATAAAGTTTTTAATAAGAAGTAAATTTTTTTTACAAAGTTTTTACAACATATTTTTTACAAAAATTTTTGTAGCTCTAAAAACTCAAGATGAACTAAAAAACAAATTCTTTTATATATTTTCATTTTATTCGGATATTTATGGGATTGAAATACAATGAACAGAATAAAGATTCTGTAGTCAACTTTATTTCTGATTCCAATATGATATATTGAAGATATGGAAACATAAATCTGCTCACTCTCGCTTGAAAATTAATAAAATATTAAAATCCAATTACGCGACAATACGCCCTTTTTGCCCGAACAAACAACTCCATCAAAAATAGAGGACATAATTTATTTGAAACGGTTAGTGAGAGATAGAGAGAGACATAAATAGAGATTGCGAGAGAAAAAAATTAACTAACCCTTTTATCACACAGTACTATACGGAATGCTACCACAGACTCTCCTTCCTCCACCCAAAATTCACTCAAATATTCCCGTCGGTCTGTACCCAATCTGTACCACAGAATATCCCCTTCCTGTCCCGAATCTATCACCGTATATAATTCCCTTCTTCTTTTTCTTGCGTTATGACCTTCCATTCTGCCTTCCTTTCTTCCTTCCTTAATTTTTGCTTTATTGCTTCTTCTCTCTCTGCATCTTTGGGCTTTTCGTTAAGTTTAACGCAAATCCAACCCTCAGTCCCTGAAGGCTCTTGGCAATCAACTCAACTAACTCTCGTTTGAAAATTGGGCAAATTTAGGTGGGCGTGAAATGGACAAGCTGAACTTTCCTCCAAAATAATGATGAAGTGCGTAATTTGAAAGGGCATGGAATTGGCTAGAAAAAGGAATGCAAAGTTTAAAGAAGAGCGCAAGCGATGGAAAGATTAATTGGAAAAAGAAGGAGTAGAGTGAGGGAAAGAGACTTTTAATACAATAATAATAATATACATTAAACAAAGCAATCTCCCATCCGCAACCACTTTGCCCAACAGAAACTTAAATTAACTCGAACAACGAGTTTATTTTGAATTTCTTTAAAAGGAAAATTTTACAAAAACTTTACACCGTTTTTGTGGGGATATTTTATATAATGGAAAATTTATAATGGAAAATTTCATTTTATGATAATGGACAAATTCTTAATCAACAATAGAAATTAATAGCAAAGAATAATTATGGTAACAGCGAGTTTTTGATACATTTTAGTTGTGCATTTTTATGCAAATATTAAATTTAACTTCTCGCTATTTAATTAATAGTTGAATAGCGGTCGTATGGAGCCTTTTTCAGTGGGTTGCCTCTTATGAAAAAACATATATAAAAAGAAAAAATTAATATAGGAATAGTCGAAGGGAGTGAAAAGAAAGTAACAATTAAAAAAGTATAAATAAAAGTATTAATATAATTTTTAAAAATTCGTATAGAAATAAATAATATAATAAAAATTACAAATAGTAATAAAATATTAAGAAGTGATAACAAAAATGGAGTGTATGTGGTTTCATTCAGTGCTTAAAAGCAATCAAAAAATGCCTCAAAATTTGTCCAGTATGGTTTTTTTTGGTTAGTCGTAAATCATTACCGAGACGACATCGTGTTAAACTGCAACTCGTACCAGTCGTGATTGTTTGATGCTGCCCACAGAATTTCGGAACCCTCGAATGAGTTCGTTGCTAGATCATGCTCTCTGCAATGTCCGCAAAGCGAATGAGAATGGGGATGATTGGGTTGTGAATGTAAGTGTGTGTGTGTGTCGATTAAAGAAAAATTGAAATCAGAAAAGCGCAGCAAGCAGGATTTTATTTAAAATTTAATAAAGTGTTCTTTGTTTTATTCATTCTCTTAATCATATACTGAAAAATTTTCGCAATGAGTTTTATTTTACTTTATAAGAAATGAATTTTGTGATTAAACCCCTTGACAAATCTCTTTAAAATGTACAAAATGTGCTTGCGTTCGATTGTTTGAGAAATCTCACCTCTTTCTCCCTTCTCTTTTTTTTTCTTCTCAATTTTTGTCTCATTTGTTTCACTTGTCGTAAATGTCAATCTCTGCCAAAACCATTTGTTACATTTAATGAGACACTTTTTTTAAATTTTCACCTTCTCCTTTTCCTCCCTTTTTTCCTCTTAACGAATATAAAGGGTTAAACCGACACTTCTGCCATTTTGTACTCAAGGGAAATGTCTGATATGAGTTACACGCTCTTATGTATGCGTTATGTGTATGTCGAAACATGGAACGATGTAATTTTGGTCTCATAATGTATTACGTTCAAAAAGAAGGTCCTGCCGTGTCCTGGTTTTATGAAATTCAAAACCTATAGCGCAAAGGTGACAATGCTGCAGATAGAAACAGCCAAAGCTACAACAACAACAACAACTTATCATCAAGAATTAATACATGCTCGGCAGTTCCGACTATTGTGTGGAGTCCTCTTGGTCGTTTTGAAGAACTGATTGAGCAAAAAGATTCTTCGTTTGAAACATAACGGTCCCTTTTTCGTTTCATTCTTTGCGCTCTTCTTACAATTATCTCCGAAGCAACATTAGCATCATCGCCACCTATCGACAGAGTCATCACCATTCCCCCCCCCCCACCAAACAATGGCATGGCGCACTAAATAACCGAATAGAAATGGCGAGTGCCGGTAACCTTCGTGCCAGGGTCTGCAGTGTCTGCAACTGCGTGTGAGTGTTTGTACTGTATTTAAATTATGCTTTTGTCACATCCTCATCCTCGCTTTTGTGCCAAGGTCATTCAAAATTCACCCCAAGTAATTGTGAAAGCTATTGCTTTCACTGTTTTTGTTACTGCTTAGCTGCTAACGCAGCTGCTGCCGTTTCCGCTGCCTTTTCTGTTGGTTTTAACTGCTGCTTTCTCAGCAGTCAGGTTAGCCCTGATGACATTCACTTTGCTTTTGTATCCTTGGAAAAGGATAAATATGTACCGTATGTGTACACATGTATGGCAAGTAAAGAGAAGCAGAATAAAAGAAAAATATTTGCGACTGCAAAATTTGCTTGCCTTTATCAAAATCGTAGCGATAAAGACAATTCACAATATAAAATATTTTATGAAAAAAAATCACGAAAACAGAAAACCCCAAAATATCATTTCAAATAAAATCTATTACTATTATCTATTATCTGTCTCAAAAATATGGTGAACTGATAACAATAAATCAGAGACAGCAAGACACATAAGAATAATAGTCAAGCTAAAAAATGTACATCTAATAAAACATTTCATGTTAGAGCATAGGAAATAAAGAAATATTCCAAGAAAATTAAGAAATAATCTTCTTAAATGTTGAGGAATCACGCATCCTATATCCCCAAAATTAATTTTAAACAGTAATTAATTCACACCCATATTAAAATTTTGAAAAAAGAATGAAATACGAAAGAACGACGTGAATAAGGACAATAGTCTCTAATAGTACTTATGGCTCCATGTTATCACGTCCTTACCACTGGACCCTTTTCATCGTTGCTTCATCATCGTTGAATTGTTCTGAAATTCTGTCGCGGGGACTAAGGAAAAATAACAGCTGATTAAGTAAGTCTTTGGTTCTAAGTGATACTGCGTTCCCAGCCTTTTGTGGATTATTAACCGGTATTTATGGAGCCAATATTGTTGATAATGACAAAATGTAACATTATTGCCGGTTACGAATTACTATGTTTAGCAAACGGAAAGGAGTGGTGTGGAAATTGTGATATCACGGAGCAACAGAATTGATTGTGAGACCGAATTAGTGGTCGCAATTGGAAGCCCGATTGGAGGCCGCAATCGGAAGCCTGTACTTAGGTTAAATTTCTCGCAGTTTTTTCGCATTTTCTTCGAATCAACAAAATTTGGTTCTATTAATTATTTTTACCATCTCTTTCTTTCTTTCTCTCCCGCCCACATTTCTTGGTCTATCGCTTTCTACGAATATTATTAAAAGTGAAAAAATGATTTATTTTCCTTTTCCTCCAATTAACTTTAAATTTTAACACGAGTTTAATTTAATTAGAAGAGACGCAAATACCTTTTCTTTAGGATTTCAAAATTTAGAAATTGTGATTGCTAAATAAAATAAATTTAGCCAAAACTAAACTGCACAATATTGACGAAAATCAAATGCATTTAAATTTGAATGGAATTTAAATGAATTTAGACGAAAATAAAATGAATTAAATGAACTTAAAATAACACCAAAGCAAATCAAGCTCTAAAGTAAAAGACTTCTGCTGGTAATCACCTCACCCTTCTTTTCGTTTGCCGCTCCGTCTCCCTCTCTCCCCTTACACGGCCTACCTCATCTAAACCCATCTCTGGGATTACCGTGGAAACCACCTACGTTTATTTACGCTTGGGACTGACTGAAGTCATTGCGCCAGGTGTTTGATAATTCAATCGTTTTCTCAGCAATGAGAGGAGGATTTTGGGAATTTGTGTAAGGATTCGTAACCTTTTTGACGGTTAGTTGGTGAGTGAGAGTCTATCGATTAAACGATTAATCATGAACTTAGCGGCACTTTCTAATGCATCACAGTCACTGCATAGTTTTTCAGGCGGTAAAAGCAATGAGTGAGCATGAGAGTGTGCACGTGTATATGTGTATGTTCAGATTAGTTTATATATGTGTATATTGCAACTATGTACGACAATGTATAAGGAATTTAAATTTGAATTTAGCCTGTTCAATGCTTTGATAATTAGTTGTATTTGTGTTCATGCGATACCCTAACAAAAGGTGCAACCATTTCCGGGGAGTGTGATAAATGTCTCAACGCCTTAAATTGCCCTTATCGTACACGACTGTTCACTGATGGAACGGCGATGTTTGACTGTTTGAACGTTGAAATTATGCGCTTGACTTTAAGGAAACACTGTTTATTTTCATCCAAAATTTATTTAAAAATAGATAAACTCCAAGTAGAGTAAAATAGAACCAATTTTTATTAAAAATCTCGGTCTTAAATAAATTGAAGCCAACGCTTTGTACTTATGAAAGCAGTTTCTCTTAGACAGTTTTCAGTCAGCCCCCAATCGTCGCTGGCAAACCCTATATCGAACCTTCTCTCTCTATCTTTCTCTATATATCTCTCCCCCTCTTACCTTGATCAACCTCTTCGAAATGATCAACTATTCACCGGTAGTTTCTTGCAGGATTCCTGACCGATGCAGAAATGTCGTGCATGATTCGTGTATTTGTTTGCGGAGCAAAAGTTTGCCTGAATGCGCATCTGCTCGTTGACTGTTTTTGCACATTTGCGCATGTGCATGCATGTGTGTGCGCGTGAATGTGTGTGTTCGAATTGAAGCTTAGTTTATCACGGCTGCTTCGCAATAAGCACCATAATAAACTTTGCATTTAAAATCGTTGATTGTACTCTTGTGTAATTATGGTAGCATTTCTTGTTGTATTTGTTATTATCACGTGAAGGCGACATTGCCTTCGTTGTTGTTCTTTTTGTTGTTACTACTCCTACTACAACTCTAGCCTATTTCTAAGAGCACATAGTATGAAAGCTCACTCACACACGCAATCACACTCACACACGCAAAACAACAATCGCTTACATGAATTATCAATAACATCAATGTAAAAAGTTTTTTCTCACGGACATTTTTATAAACGAATTGCAAACGCTTGCCTTTACTTGTATTAAGCATTACTACGTTGAAACTTATAAAGATTAAACTGTTTAGACATATTTGCGAACAACATGATATGAAATCAGATAAAGTAGCAATCAATACTAGATTTTCTCCTACGCTTTAACCGCTCGTTTTTACGAGTATGATAAATAATTTTGCATAAAATGTATTTTATTTTGTATCATATCCGAGAAGCGTATAAAGTTAAAGAAAATGGGAAACAATTATGAAGATGCCAATGGGTAGCAAAAACAAAGTGTTTTTTGTCATTTCGACTTTATTTAAAAATAAATGAAGATCCAAGAAGGTAAAAAAAGTAATTAGTAAATTCGAATTCAAGTTATCTCACGCTTACGAAAATAGGAAGTTTTGGAACGCGTAAATAAAACACGACGTCGGGGCCACCCAAGAAAGCGACAAATGCTCACACTTCAATTTCCTATTTCATTTGCCAAAAAGAGTGTTTTTTTTTGTATTTTGTGACTTTTCGACCATGCTTCAAAATTAATTAAAAAATTAATTAATTTTACACTTGCCTATGTAAATGTGTGTGTGAGCGTGTGTGCAGGCGCAGTTACATCATAGTACAGTACATAAGAAGACGAAATCCGCAAATGCAAATACACGTACGTCGAGAAGTATGACGAACAGAATTTGCCTGATTAACGGGAGAAAAAGTAGAATACTTTTTTAAATTTGGTTTTTAGAATCTTTGCTTTCTTAATTTATGGATGGATGGATGGATGCACGAATGGTTGAATGCATATTTATCTTGATATGATTTTATATGATTTGGTAAAATCATCGTTAGTCATAAAAATTGTACCCAATTAACCTGATAAAAATTATCCTAGATTTATATGAAAACAAGAGAAAATATGAGGAGATGACAAGGTGCGAAAATGAACAATTTGATGGATAGATAAAGGACAGATGAGCAGAATAAGAGACATTTTAAAAGTCATAAAGTCATTATAAACGAAGAAGTTGCACGTCTTCAAGTCTTCCTTACCCCTTCTCCATCATTCTCTACCTTTCTGTCTCGTGCAAACCACCTGCAAACTCAGACTTTCCTTAGTTTCTATTATAACGTCTATCTATTAAACTTTTAATTAATATTTCTATGTAGTCAATTAATAAACTCAAATTAATTCCGTAGGAAGAAAATGCGGATAAGGCGAATGAGAAACAGTGTTGACAACTTTTACCTTCATCAAATACAAGCCGACAAATCACTTTCGTCAAAACTCACAAGATATTAACAATGTTTTTGCTTTATTAAAATTTCCTTTTACGCAATTATGAATAGATAATAATCAAAATATGAAAAGGAATGAAACACAAAACAACAAAAGAATCAGTCATAACGATTATACCGGCAGCCTGACGCGCTAACGCGCAATAAAAGGAAAGGAAATAATCACACCGCGTCAGTACGTGCAAATTAAAAATCGAACGAAGTGGAAAAATGCGCAGAGTTACAACTACAACAATTAGTTATCGGCATAAAATAAATAATAATTCTAGACTCATTTTATGTCGAGAATATCTTGGAAAAATGACTAAAACGATGGAAGCGCCAACCGTTTTGTAAAGAATTCCATTGAAGGAGACGTAGGAATAGATCAAAGGAACCGAAACGAACCGATTCAGTCACTCAGTCATTCATTCGTGGTTTGAACATTACAAAATGCAAAGAAATAAATAGAAAAGCAATAATGTAGATAGCTGTTGAAGTTAACAACACGTACAACAACAATAACCTGTCTTATCACAATAGCAATCGCTTATAACAAATAATAATTATTAGTAAATGAAAACAAATGCGAAAATTAGAAACGAAAAAAATTAATTGTCGGTTATTTTGCGCTGAATAGAAATGTGAGCGGCAAAGCAAGGCCGTGAAAATGGTGTAAAATTAGTCACGTTTCCCTACACGCAAGCGTGTTTAGCTCCTTCTTTTTAGAAGCAATGGATTTATTATGTCGAACACTATCGAAGGGGGGGGGCGGAGGCGAACCGATGGAAGCAAAAGAAATTATGTTGACTCCTCAACGTTCCAGAGCATTTTGCCTCTTTCACTGCTGAGTCGATGGTACAATAGGTATTGTTGTTGCGCGTGCACTTGCGGCAAAGCTGCTACTGTGAATTTATAATTAATAATGCAACAACAACAACAAAAGCATCAATAACAATAAATGAAATGAAGCAGCAGCAATAGCAACAACATTGAACGTTATGGCAACAATCATTTAATTGAAATGCCGTAAAAAACTGAAGGAGAAGAAGAAAACATTAATATGCTGATTTAACATTGAAAACGACATGACGTCATATGATCAAACATCAACCGAATAATGCTCGACGTAGTAGGAGTATCGAATACAGTACTAGAGCTGCCGAAAGATCACACTGGTCGGTAAGCGGGGGCAAGTGACAGACAAATAATTTTTTGCTAGCTTTAATTCTTTAAGTTTGGTTTTGTTGGTTTTTTGCTGCGCTGTTGTTTTTGTTGTTGTAATTACTATTACTGTCGCTGTTGTCCCTTTGATGTCTATCGTGTTATGCGACATCACGTACACAAGCAGTAGCGACATACGTGAAGCTATAAAATCTAAAACTAAGAATAAAATATTTCAGTAAAAGAGTTAAATTCTAGAGAGAAAAGATAGTGAGTGAGAGAAAGGGATAGTGTGAGTTAAAACAAAAGATACAAGGAAGAAAGCAATTTATGTATTTTCAAGAATGGATCGATGTATAAACGTCTTTGAGGTCTGAAAAGTATTGACGAATCTCAGGAAGGGAAAGGGTTAAAACTAAAACCGAAACTGCGTAAATTTACACGAGTAACAATACCTCTCATGGTCATTTCCGAGTTTGTTCAAGGGATTTTTGAATTGCTAATTATTTTAGATTCAATGGATTACTTTTTAAAAGAGTTTAGAACAAGTATGTTGAACCAAATTCATGTAAAAAAACCAGCACAGTCGGTTGGTTTGGAAATAAAATAAAGTAAAACTTGATGGGTTTATTTTTAATTAAAGCAAAACAGAAAGCTCACGGTGATATATTTTTAACCGCTTGAGATAAATAAATTAAAAGTGAAAATCAAATGCACCCACTCCAAAATTCGTCCGTCTCGCTGAAAACTGAAACCACAGACCGAAACGAATTAATCAAAATCAAACGGTGCTCAGTGAGAATCCGTGGATCTGCGTCAGTGTGGCGGGGTGGACACCGTGGATTGCGTTGGCCCACTTCTTATGCAGTTATATAACGGTAATTTCTTCTGTATGTTTACGCTGTGTTCCGGTGTTTTATTTTTGCTCCGCCACATACTCCTTTCTGCTTCCTCCCCTCTAAATCGGTCTTACGACACAGTCGTTACACCTTTATGCGTTACGTTTTAGAGTGTCCGTCGAGATTTTTTTAAATATTCGTATGTTGTTTTTGTATTTCTTTCCACTATTGTGAGTGCTTTAATTTCTCTTAGAACTCTTAGAACTCGGCTAGCGGTAAATGCAGAGTGCGCGAACTCAGCAATTTTCCACTTGACACAGCAGACGATTCATGAGAAAACCAACACCGAAAACCCGGAATATGTTTGAAAAAACTGCATAAAGATATGAGTAAATGCAGAAATAAAATGAAAAACCAGAAACGACCACATAGATTCTGGAATACGAACAAGTGCCGACCCAAGGAATTCCCTGATTGCAACCTACGCAGCTGTTACGATCCAATTCTAGAGGGATACGTTGGCTTTGGACGGTCATTGTGTAACCGGTGTTTTGGTTCGATACGTGCTTACACCGGCTAACAAAATAAAGTATCGAAATAAATTGTTCTGCTTCGTTTTCTCCTCTTACCCAACTCTCCTCACACCATTATTCAATATTTCCCTTTAAATTTATTTTTCGTTTTCGCCCCCTTTTCGCCATCCCCCGTGATCATTCATTGTCAGTCTGACCATATAGAAATAGCTGCTCTACATGTTCTTGTCATGTGCATAAATAACCGCATGAGAATGTGCCAACCTCTCATCACTTTCATTACCTCTCTACTCACCTAACTAGAGTTCGGGTCAATTCGGTTCGGTCGGTCTGGTTCGGTCTGGTTCGGTCTGGTTTTCCCGCTATAATATTTCAGAAAAATTCAGAGATTTTTATCGTTAATTCTCACTGATTTTTTGTCGCAAATAAATCGCTCATTTTCGCTTAATTGGAAAATTATGGCTGACACCCTGGCGGTCACTCGTTCGCGCATTTTGCGCATGGTTATGAATGTGTATGACTATCGACATGTGAATGTGTGTGTGTATGTATGCGTGCCACGTGCAACCACGTTTGGTTGTTTCGTTGTGAAGTGTGGGGTGAATGAAAGGGGATGATAAATTGTTACATAATATTGATAAATTGTCATTCACTGGCGCACCGAAAAAAAAATCAAAATGGTCGGAGTGAAAGGCAAATGGCCGTAATGAAGGGCAAGACAAGGAGAGAACAAAAGTTGAAATGAAGAGTTAGGGTTAAAATCGGTGTCAGTGCGTGTCAGGGGTAGGTTTATCCTTCCGAAAATGGATAAATTTTGTACTTGAAACGGTTTATTGGTGCAAAATGTGGGCGATGATCTCTTGCAAACGTAGTACTGTCCGTATACCTTAAATACCAAAAAGTGGTATCATATTCAGAATCCTTCGTTCACCTTCTACAGATAACTCAAAATT
The DNA here is from genome assembly GCA_963966595.1 of Physocephala rufipes. NCBI lineage: Eukaryota > Metazoa > Arthropoda > Insecta > Diptera > Conopidae > Physocephala > Physocephala rufipes. Next base: position 15,592,646 of record OZ016501.1, read on the forward strand.
TGCGTAAAGCGAAACTCTTCTGTTAATTCCATAACATTAAGAGCAAAAGGATTGTGTACTTCAAATTGACATCATTATGATATAATCAAGTAAAATTCAAGAGCTTCCGATAAACATTTTTGTGTCGCAATGAAGTAATAGTTCTACAAATGAAATCTCTTTGGCTGTTTTTTTGTTAATAAATTGTAGGATATTTCTTTGGTTTCGGGTTAACTTTAATGTATGTTCTGAAAATTATTGGAAAATTTTGAACTCTCTCTCAAAACTCTTTTAATTAGAATTTTGTATTTTGTTTTTGTGAAAATATACGATGTTTGTTCAAAAACTATCGCGTATTTTGTGTTTATTTCAAAAGTTATTAATTTATTCTTGAATATAGGTTTTGTCACTTCCAAGGTAATCCACATCAGATATTCATTAAATTCAATTTTTTAGTAAAATGATTGAATGGGGCTATACCAAAATATCTCAAATTATCTGAATTCTATCAAAACCATTCACCATAACGAATAAGAAATTTCGGCCATTATTTTTTTGCCGTATTTATACGTTCGTCTCGTTGTTGTTGTTGTTGTTGTCGGTGTAATATTTGCTTGTTGTTTAGCGTATATTTTTAGATCTCGGCCCGAAGATTCTAAAATGATTTTCACCTTTGCTTACACTAGTAAATATATTTTAATGAAAACGTCGATTAATGAAAATATCAGAATAGAATTAACACACAACTACACGTACGTACGCACCCGCAATACATACACGTACACACATATAGACAATTTTAATTAAGTGTTTATGATGTGAAAACCGGTCGAAAATTATGTTTTTTCAACAATAATTTTAACATATAATGAGATTACATAATGGAATTTATTAGCTTTGCGCAGAAAAGTAATCTAAAATTGGGTTGAAAATGAGTTATTAAGTATTAAGTAAGGCGTAAAAGCAGCGAAATTAACAAAAGGGTGAATCAAATAAATCGCAATAAATAACAAAAAGCCACAGCTCAAAAAATATTTTGTTTAATAAATTAATATTAAATAAGAAGAAATTATATAAGAATGAATTAAAAAGAATATAAGAATGAATATAAGAATGAATTCAATTTAATAATTAGTAAATATTTTTCATGTGTTTCGATAGAGCTTACGAAGATTTAATTTTTAATTACAATTCCTAAAAAATGTGAACTTCCCAGCTTTTCCTAGATATTTTTTTTTTCGAGAAATTCTGACGAAATTTCTATAATAAGCTCTAAGCAAATATTTTTGGAGTAGAGTCAAAATGAATGTAAGCTAATATTTAAAATGTATTCAGAATGTTTAAATATATTAGATATTTATTTAATAAAGCTGCCACCACACGAAACTACGCAAAGAAAAAGAGCTAGGGAAATATCATATTTCATATGCTTTCAAAAAGGCCTCAGAATATTTATAATTATAAAGACTTAAGGAAAATAAAAATATATTTTGGAGAATTATAGCTTTATTACAGCAAATTTTAATTGGTGATCAGATCTCGCCAAAGGTAATTCAGATTTCGACATATATACTCAAGAAATTAAAAAATACGTTGAGAAAACATGTAGAACTTTATTGTAGTGACCATGCATGCCATTAGGTTTAATGAATTTAATTTGAAATTAGCTACTATTATATATTACTAAGCGACTATCTTGTTTGTAACCATATTTTAAGTGTTATAACTAACTACTATAATATTACTATTACTAATCGCAAAATATTTATAGAAATTATAATTATACTTATGTAATGTCCCTTTATTAATTCTAACTAATAAGTAGTAGTTAACTGAAGTGAAGGGCATCAAAGCCAAGTGAAAAAAGAGCAGAGAGGATGGATGAAAGATCAATTTGGAATAATGAAATAAACAGGGAAAATATCCAAGATTTTGTTGAGGTAAAAATTAAAAAAGTAGATTTTATAAAATCATTATATGTATCGTGTTTCGTAAAATGTAAAAAGACATAAGCGATATACAAAAACAATAAACAAAAATTATGTAAAAACCAAAAATTTAAATAAAAACCAACAGAAAATTAAAGAAATTATTTAAAAATAAAAAATATATTCCAACCGAAATTGAAAATTAAAATGCAAATACACTAAACTGAACAAAGTGCTTAAAAGAGAACTTGAAAGTGGACATTCCATTTTTCTCATATTTTTTTCTGGCAAGAACGAAATTGCTGACGCGTACAGTCGTTGGTGGGTTAAGATTTATATTATTTTTAAATTGCTAGCAATAAGTCATTGTTTGCAAAAAAAAAATACAAAAATAATTTTCATAAAGCAAAAACGCGATTGCCTAAAGACGAGACCAAGCAAGAACAAAAAGGGCAAACAACAACCCAATACTGAAGAAATAATAAATTTGCATGAAATTACCGCCTGCACCCCTAAGACGTTGTTTTCGATCACGGCCGGCAGGCTAGCAGATGTTGGTTGGTTCTAGTACCGTTGTCGCTTCTAACACTGATACTACGATACTGTTGGTAATGCTGGCGATATTAGCACTGTTTATGTAAGAATTCGTTGGTGTTGTTGTTGGTGGTGGTTATTTGGTATCAGTGTCGGTTACATGACCATTTAATGAATCACTGACGCCTTCCGCGGTAGTTTATGTCACTACCTCTGCTTCTCTCTTCCTCGCTCTGTCTCTCACTTATCGCCATCTATTCTCTGTCTCTATGCATGTGGTTGTTCTAAATCAAGAGGTGACTAAACGCGAATTTCCTTTTTAAATTAATAAAGCGTCGCCGGGCCTTTCGTTCGGACGCGCTCTTCAAGAGTCAGGTTGGCTCATAAATTATGACAAAGTTTTTGACGTGCAGAGGTTTTACTACTAACACTACTAGTACTAATACTACTGCTACTTCTGCCACAACTCTTTTTTGTTGCACTACTTTTTATTTCCGTTTCTCTTTCAGTCTCGCCCCTTCTTTGTGATCCGTTTATTGCAAGGAGTTTATTCTTATTATTTCCATTTTTTGGTTCAGTTTTTTAAGTTTAAGTCAGGTCGGTCCAGTCCGAATTTGTTTCACTTTTTATTATTATTTTTTATATATTCAGTGTTTTTAAACTCATTATGTATATATTAATTTCTATATTTTTTAGTCACGAAATGACTCAGTTTTAGTGATACGAAAATTTGTAAGGATTCAATTTTTAGTTCTTGCGCAAAACTGTTTGCGCAAACAAAATGACGGGCGAGGTTCTCATGGATTTGAGGATTAAATAGAAAGCACATGTAGAAAATTTGGTGGTCTCGTTAGCACTTTACGAAGTATTAAATGAAAAATGGATAAAATTATTCGCTAAATTTCAAGCATTCACCAAATTTTCGATATTGAAGGAATGACTTGTTAGAGAAACCAATCAGCTGACTCTTTCAATTATTTTAATTTTCAGAAGATCGTTTTGTCTATAAAGGCAAACCATGTTGATTAAACAACAATAACCCTCGTTTTTCTCCCGACCCTTCATCAATTTTAAAGGAAGTTCGACAAAATATTTGAAAGGTTCAAACTTCGACCTCTCTTGATTATTGCTGTTGATTGTGTTCGTGCTGTCATTGTTGTTGCTGGTGCTGCTGTTTTTTTTTTTACTGTTAAATTTCATTATCAGCTAAAATTGAGGCAATTTAAACAAAAACACTACTGCTTCTCTTGCCCCAATCGCCGCGAACTAAATTAAATATCATGAAAATAAAAAAGAAGAGAGAGAGAAAAGGCCCCCATCTTCAGAAGCTAATGTTTTTGGTGCTGTATTTAGTGGTGTTTTATATAGTTTTAATTATTTTTATTCATTCTTTTGTTATTTATTCATTCATGCGTTACTTGATGTCCGATAAAATTTACTGATAAAATGTTCAAAAAGGATGTGCTATGGGAACGGGAGTGAAATAGTACAGAGCGGTGAGACGGTAAGTGCTAGAAAGCGGCAGCACGAATCGCCTAACTTCGTCGCTACCGGCTGTTGTCGTTTTCAGTGGAAGAGGACGAGGATGTGATAAAAGAATAAAGAAGTTTGAATCCTTCATGCTGCTTTCTTGAAACAAAACTAAATTAACTGGATGAGAAGTCAGTTGAAAAAACTTTTAGTAAAGAAAAATGGGGGAATGTATTCGGACGATTGCGCGTTATCGTTTTTTTTTTAAATTATTGAATCAAAAGTTAGCGAAGTAAGCGAAGTTAGCGGGCTCTTCAGGAAATATACGATTATCGATGATAAGCCATGAAAAGCCTTTAGCAAAAATTGTGTAAACTAGAAGAAATGAAAGGACAGCGGAAGAGTGGAATAAAACACGTGTAAGCGGCATTTCATTCCTTTCCGTCAGCTGCAAGAAAATTGTCTGTTCGTGAATTATATAATTTTTTTTTAGTTTTTTAAAACCGAAAGTGCTCTGATTAAATTTTGTTGAATCCTTTTTAAATTCTAGGGAATTCTAGGAAATTAAAATTTAGCAGATTTAAGGGGTATAATTAATTCCCTCTAGATATAGATGGAGAACTCATAGAAATCGGGAACGAATGGGAATTTCTCATTTCATTTCTCTTCAAAAGAGAAATGAGACGACCATGACTGGAAAAGTAGTAGTGCTTATTAGGTATGACATGAACGGGATAAAGTGGGAAGGTTGGGTCAAGAAGAGAAAGGCAATCGGGAAGCACCATGGAATCGGGCTCGGTGAGTGGGTGCGTTTCGTGGTAAAAGTAACCCTGGAAATGTAATACAGAATAAACGCTCACAATTTTATCAATTTTTATATATACTATTTATTATTAATTATTTATTATTAGTTTTTTAGTCTTTTTTAAGACTTCTTTCATTTTGTTCACGATCAGTGACATGGCTGGGGTTATCTTTTTACAAATTAAAAGTGGACTTGTTTTGGATGTTTTCAAGGTGTTTTTCTAAACACCGAAAAATTATGATTTTGGATTTAGATTTATTTATTAAAAAAATATTTCTAATTTTAAATATTGGGCAATAAGTGCAATTCAGTTGAAACAATTTAAAACAAATCTTAATTTCGCGTAATAGATCAAATTATGTGAATTATTTATGATCATAATATTTAATAAAGGCTTGAATGTTTTTACAACTTTTAATTTTTAGAGATATGTCTTTATTTATATCAATTTTTTCGTTCGATATTTTAAATTGTCTCCATTTTTTTCAAAATGTTAACATTATAAATAACAATCCGCGCTCTGTGGTGAAATTGTTTCATAAATGGTTTTTTCTGCGCGTGACATTTCAAACGCTTTCCATAAACGCACACAAACACTAAGAAGGCGGTACTTCTCCACGCCTACGTAAGAGGAATATTTTGATTAGTGCTAACGTAAGCCTGTAGCTGATTTATTTTGATTTGATAATGATAATTATTATAATGAGGATATAAAAGAGAAACTATAATAAATAATTATGCAAAATACGCAAGTATTAGTTTACATAAATTGAAATAATTTTTTTCTATCAACCTTTTCAGAAATGACGATAAATTTATCAAAAATGAGGAGCTTCTTTGCAACAGACGGCACACACTTAAGCACCCATCATCCACACATACGCAACATCATTTAGACATACTTTATAAAATGCATTACATCACTTACAGAATAAAAATCTTCTGTTAATTGGTTTCAGTTCTTTAAATGCTTTCTTTTAATTATTTACTAAATTATATTATTTCCGGAACAAAATCTGTTTTTTATTTTAGTTTTTATTTATATTGACTTTCAGTTTTGCTTTAATACTTCTTTACTCCCACGAATTTAATTCATTAAACCTTTTTTGTGATTTTTCGTTTATTTGTTTAATTTATTCGCTTCGCCCAATTTATTGTATCTTCGATTGTTTGTTCGTTCGTTTTTCGAATTGTACAGACTTTTGTTTATGTTGAAGTATATACAAAAATAAATAATACTGCAAATACTACAAATAAATAAATAAATACTTTTGTTTCTTCTAATTTCTCTTCAAATATGTCTGTGTTGACTTTGAATTTTTTCGTTTTTGTTTTAAAAATTGATTCCTTTATGTTTATTTATTTATTTATTATTCATAATTTTTCTATTATTAGTTTTACCTTTTGAAAATATTGGCATTGGGGAAAAAATAAGTAAAGCTTATGAATTTTTAAAATAAATACCATAAATTATATTAAGTAATAAGGTATACTATAAATTATAATTACCTCGTGTCCGGGCTCTTGATCTTAAACCTACTGAACGAACTTCGGTAGGAACCGCCTACAAAGTGTTCATAGATTAAATTAAAAAATTATTCTTCATTTCTATTTGAAATGTAAATTAAGAAAGATCTTAGAGGCTTTAATTACTAATACGCTGACTGTCTTCCGGTTTGCAATAACAACCACAAATGGCCAGGAGAAATCATTCTGGTAATACATTTTTATATTTTGAGATAGCGTATCAGAAAAATCGCAATTTAAACGTGTTTTTAAACAACTACGTTGAAAGAAATTATTTTTTATAACAATTTTTTTATAATTTTTTTTCCAAAAAATGGTATTTATATTAATCGAAAATAATTTGATGGAGAAAAATCGTATATTTAGTTATAGATATCTCTTTAAAAAAATCCACAAAACACTTTTTTCATTTGACGCTCTTTTGCTAAAAAATTTAATATAAACTGAAGCGGCAATATATTTCGAAATCTGGTTGGCGTCTGTGAGGTCATAGGGGATAAAAAATAAATAAAGCAACTAAGAGCAACGCTAACTTAGGTCTGACCGAATTTTATACACCCTACACCCGTATTGTAAATTTCAGATTTGATATAGGAAAATACTGGGCGTGTCCCATTTTCCTCCATATTAAATAATTTATTTTAACGGAGGATTTATTTAATTTATGTATTTAACAAAGAATACCCGTGCTATATTTCATGACAATACCCCCACCCGTTCTCTTGTAATGAATTGTTTGCGAAATAATTTAATAGTCGCGGTTGAGTCCGAGACAGAATAAATCCCGGAACCCGGAGACCCGGAAGTCCGGGGAAAATACCACTTAATACCGTCTTCAAAAATTAAAAGGACTATAATATACATGTATAATATTAGGTACCAGAAGTACCCGTGGGTGTGATTTCGTCCATTTTCAATAACCAATAGTTTCTAATAAAGAATAAATGACAATATCGAATGTCATGAGATTTATTCGGTATCCTGTAGTGGTGTTTTCTACAGGCGGGCACGAGATTTTTCTGACCTTTAAAGGCAAATGTAAGAAAAACTTAATATACCCTAACCCTACGGGTGTAGGGTGTAAAAATAGAGTTGTCTTGATTTTTTCTCTCACTCTTAAGATAGATGACTTTCATGATGAAATTTATGGCCGATCAAGAATTTCCCGTTTCGAGCGCATTTCATTTGGTGAAGTTTTTTCTCAATAGAAGTTGTTATTGCTTTTGTTGTTGTCGATGTTACTTCAGGTTTTTTTTTTGCTCTTTCGAGGATGCTCCGCCTTGTCTGCTGCGTGCCTATGATAGTATGAGTGTGTGAGTGGAATGAGTGAACAAGCGCGCAAAAGAAATAAGATATTTCTACGATTATCATCTCTTGGGTGTATTTTAAGAATACAAAAACAAACTCAACAGAAAGCGATCTACAAAAACGAGAATAAAAACGGAAAACAACAAGAAAACAGCAATAAAAGACCAAGAGATGCTCAAGTAATAAATAAATTCTCCTCGGCAGTGTTGCCATTATAATTCTGCGGCCATTATTATAATGAATCACCACTGACGGATTAGTTTTCACGCTTTGCCGAACTGTTGTTGCTTTTCATCTCCTCTCTTTTCCTTTTCCCACACATTCAACCGGCGAATAAAGTTTTCTTTTAGCACTACGAAAGTCCTCTGTTTCGAACTTCTTAACCCCTTTCGAATTTCGCAGACACTAATCGATCGATACAACAGCACACCATCGCAACATTAAACTGGTGGCTAATTTGCATTCGAGGCTATTATTTTTTTTTTGTTGGAAAATATGTATTTATTGCTTTTAATCCCCAAAAGTATGCTTTAGTTTCCGATTAAAAACATTTGTATGTTTAATTTGTTTCGTGAAATGAAATTTGTTTATTGAAAGTAGGAATTCTTTATCAATGGAGTAACTAATAGCGTATTTTGCAGTAGTGTAGTGGGAGGATATATACTACAGTTTTTATATAGCTAAATATCTAAATATTTTACACTGCGAAATTTAAAGAAAAATCTATCTAATTCTCCTGAATTAGCATTTTTATAGTTCCTTAAGCCCATAGGGATTCCTTTTATAATAGAAAATATATTTGTTCGAATAATGGATCGTGTCCCTGATGTTCTACAAATAATGTACCTTCTTCATTATTAATTATTGCGAATATTCGCACCTGTGAATTCAGTCTGGACTTAAAGGGACGTCTTGAACATAATTAAATGTTTAACTTTTTTACAAATTCTACACTCTCTCTTTTCGGACCTATAGAATAAATCCCTTGATGTTGTTATAAATGCTGCTATCGGTCATGTTGTAGTTGTTGTCGTTGTGGAGTGCCAAAACAGTAATCAAAGATTTATAGTTAAGTCTCCTGAGGACAGGTGGAAGTAATGTGCAATTGTAATGTAGCCAAATCGACGGCGACAACATGGCACAAAATAAAAAAGTAAGAACGCCAACTTCGGTCTGTTCGAAGCTTATATACCCTTCACTCGTATTATTAACCTCTAGTCTGATCCTAACAATCATTAAAATTACACTCGTTTTTCCTTGATTAATTTAGATCAACTAACTCAACACATCCTTTGTCAAAAATAATATAATATATACACTCTTCTATAATTGCCACGCCTCATTTAATATGTTACAAACGGAATCACAAAGTTAATATAGCCCATCCCCTCGCGTGTAGGGTATAAAAGAATATATGTACAATTCAGATGATCGTTTTCCTGACTCGTTAGTTGATTGGATGTTTGTGTGCTGATAAGCAACTTAAGACAAAACAAGTTTTGTATAAAAAACCCAATCAGATGAAGAAATTAATTTCAAGTAAAATTAAAATTTAAATGAAAAACTCTCCGGAATTAAAATAAGATGAAAATGTCATCTAAACCCATGAGACAAACGTAGAGAAAAAATTAATGAGATAAAAAATACTATCGAGAAAGTGATAAATCAGATGATTATAAATTTAGTTATTCGTAGATGATCAGGCTTTGATTTGAGTTTTCCTCGAAAATTGTTCGTTTCAAGGGAGGGTCGTAGTTGATGCATCTTTTAGACCACTTCGTTATTTCAATTTAGATTTCAGCCACTATGAGTTCTACGACAATTCAACATATTCATCTTGGTTATCACCAACAATAATATTGATCGACGTGATCATTTGTCGGCATAATCAGTGATCAATCCCGCCGTATTTGTCATTAACATCATCACCATTTTCAATTGGTATCAGTTATTAGTTAATTATTTATTTAGTTCTTCTTTTTGTACCGTCACTCCATTTGCACGGTTATTGAGGTTATATCTGTTTTTGTTGTTATTACCGATAAAGGGTAACACTCGCAATAATGAATTCGATCACGTTCTAAAAATTTACAAATCATTTACGTATCGCATTTAACGATTTATGACCATTCCAAAGCGCTTGAAACCCCGGCTGTTGCCGATGGTCGTTGTTGTTTTAGTCAGTGGTGTCGATGCCGCTGTCACTGTCGATGTTACTGCTGTTACTCCTGTCATCGCTGTAAGTTGTTGGTGTTATTTTCTGCTGTCATTTCGCCGTGTCTTTGTGAGCCCTCAAGCGCAGTCATTCCAAACTTTAACGAGCATCTAAAAAATTTCCGTGATCACCTCCGTCTTCATTATTTCCTTGGTCTTAATCTTCCAGTCTTCGCCTCAATATCCGATCCTTCCATCACCACCTTCATTATGATGATGATCGTCCTCATCATCTTTATTTTCATGTTCGCTTTCCTCTTCTTTTCCCTTTTTTGTCGCAACCAATGATTTGGCACGTAGAATCCAAATCCTTTTTGCGACGATGTGCGTCTCTCACAATTCTTTTCATTACAATTCACTTTTTTATTAAGATGTTTTTATTAATTTGTTTTTACTTTTTTGCAACAGTTTTTTAGTTTATTTTTTGCGGCATATTGTTTTTGTGTTAGTTTTTTTGTTGTTGTATTGGGGACTTTACTTAATGAAGTCGTTTTATCGCATTCCGCCTGCTAAATTGACATAACGATTGGTGTTATCGATTACTGAGTGCACGTAAAAGTAAAACGCGTTTCAATATTTTGTTGCTTTTGATTTCTTACTCGATTAATGGTTAATGAGATATCATACGGATTGAATTATGATATTTTATTAAGAATAATAATTTGTGCTGACGCTTTCAAGGGAGGAAAGCACTGTCCTATCGAAGCTTATTTATAGTTTGATTTGTACGTAGTGGGCGGGCCCCCATTTTTGGGATTCGGTTTGTAACTGGAATTCTTTATTCATAAACATCTTTGCAGTTAAAAAATTAGCCTAACATATTTTTAAAATATTTCCATATACTTGAAGATTTGTCAGAAAATTGAACAGCCATTGAAATAATATTTTCACATATTTAAGCCTTTAAGGGTGAGAACCACAATTTCTGTTTCTTTTTGGCAGAGTCTCCTTACTCTGTTTTTTCTTATATGAAGGATTTTTATATAAGAAAGCTGCGTTACATATACGTTCGGATATTCCATATTGCTATACTTCTAACATATTTTGGTAGCTTTATATATAACTTTAGTGCGTTCAAAATATGCACAATTTGATAAAATACTTCAAAATTTAGTTTAGGATTTAATTTTTCCATAGAAATCACCAAATGAAATGAGTTAGCTTCCGTAATATTGAAATCAATTGCAATTAAACGCCCATCGATAACGATGACAGTTGCATTTAGTATGATGAGCAATTACTCTCGTATGATTTATGATCAATCGTTTTATATTATTGTCATTTAAATGCAAATTAATTATTTTGCAATAAAAAAATTCATTAGATAAAATATTCAAGGAGCAAAGATTATTGAATATATAATTGCGTTCGCTGTTAACGCATTTGTGCAACATGCAGCAGACCATGTCTCGTCTAGTCGTGACTAGATAGTTACGAAAAACTAAAATCATAACTTTTATGAGCTTAACCGGCGCGACTTCGATGAGCGCACGTAAGCGCATGATTTAAATAATAAATAATTTTTATTTTTGAATCCAGTCGTTATTAAAAAATTTAGTGAGTAACACATGTAGAAAACGCATGGTTAGAAAAATAACTTCGACTTGTCTGAAGCTTACATACGCCACCCACCGCCACCCAAGGGCCCCCACGGGCCCCCACGGGCCCCCACGGGTATTTTCAAAGTTTGATTTTAGTAACCAGTTTTCATTTTCTTAGATTTATAATATATTTCTAAGCTTAGAGTATAGACTTATTATAGATTTCCTTAGATCATTATTTTGAATCAAACAAATATGGCTTTCAACTTGTATGTAATAACTTTGATTACGCCCATTTACGAAGTTCAACCTCCTAAAAAGATCAAGGTTATAAATGTATACAATTTTATGGCGACGTCCTTATTCGTTTTTGTAGGGTTCTGATTTTTGTCTCCGATGGGCAGACCTCGCCCATTTCGGCACCTTAATTTTATTTTATACTGCGAATTAGAATGTAAAAATACAGCATTCAATTTACTTTCTATATGAAAAAGTTTGTTTATAAGTATAGACTATTTCATATTAACTTAAAAAGGTAGGCTTTCCAAATGCCAAACAGCCTGGGGGAGAGGGAATATTCATGAGAGATTTCATGAGGGCGCTATTTGTTCTCCTTTAATCTAGCCTACAATCGGACAGATATAAGACAAGACACAAAACAAAGAGGCAGATAGATAGACAGGCAGATAAGTAATCATATACACGAACAGGAAGGGTGACATAGAATGAAGGGTTAATGCTGGGTCGAAATGAAGAACCTTATTCCTTTATATATGCTTTTATATATCTATCAGGTCTTCTTTAATATTTTTCTCCTTTGGGAAGAAGGAAGAAAGCATTAGAAGATATCTGACGTATATATAAAAGCATATATATATTCCGACTCTGTAAGATGTAGGGTTTAAAAGTGTATGGAAGTGGTAGCATTTTATCACTTCTATGATTTCGGCAAATTTCGCGGCCACCAAAAAAGGAGGCATCAAGAAAAAAGCAGAAGTAGTTCGACTTTAGACAGGACGAGCTTACAGTTAGAGAGAGATAATAAATTACAGTTTCATCTCCCTCTCTCTATCTCTCTTTCGAGATAAACCTTTCTCGTCTTCGTAGATCATATTTTAACTAAAAGCCGGTGTCAGCCTCGACTAAAAGCCCTGAAAGGACCTATAGGAAATTTTCTTACAATTCGTTATTTTAGAATTATCAAGGGTTTTTAAGGGAGACCAAGAAGAAATGAGATGACTTAATTCTCTAATATTAAAGTGTTATTTAATTTCGTTAGAATTTCTCTTCTGAATCACTTTTCATCTGATAGCTCTATTGAATCCTTTGTCATGTTCCCCCGCGTTTTTCTCCATAGAGCCGTGTTTGTGTATTTACGATTGACTGGTCTGGTTTAGGCTTCCTCAATGACGATCCGTGATGATATCGTCTCTGTCTGTTTGTATTTGAATGTTCGTTCGTATAACTGGACATGCGTCAAAGACTGTCAGAATAATACGATTGACAACAATACGATTGACAGAATACAACAATGCTCCGATGGCTAGCAATAGCTCCGGTTATGTGCCAGACGATGTCTATCGCGCCCGGCAATTCGGAATGCGGGTATTTCAGTTTGCAATTGATTATAATAAAGTTCTTGATTTTTCTTCCTTTGCTGCGAATATTCCTCTCTCTTTCTCTCTCATTCCTTTTGATTCTTTTCCCTCGTGTTCTTCTTCTTCTTCTTACTGTTGAACGACTTCAGTATTTTCTTGAATGAATTTTGTTTTGTTTCTTTGATTATGTTTTATGCTTTATTCATGATTTTGCGTTTCTATTGTCGCCTCTTTTGGTTTGGGTTGTCGCTGATACCGCTTTTGTTGTAGATTGATTATTCAGCAGTCGTTTTATTGATATTGTTAACTAAAAGCATTTTTATAATATTGTGTTTGTATCTGTTGCCGGTGTTGTTGTTGTCATGGACTTAAATGATTTTATTGTGGTGATAATAATTTCATAAATTACTCTAGTGTTTTTGAATGTTTTTTGAATTAAATTTCGACTGCATCGGATGAGGATCGATTGTATTTCGTTTCGTTTTCCATCGCAATTTTATTATAATTTCACAGTTTACTTCACATAAAATTAATTTCTTCATTAATCAAATTCTAAAACAATTCAAAGGAAGCGAAGGCTCAGAAGATTTCGAATATATCTTCAGCTCATTTAGTACTTCCTCTTTCATAGAAAGTGGAAAGTCTTTTTAAAAACTTATGGAGATCGTCCAGGGGCGTTTTTAGAAGGCGAAATCGTTAAATATACTTGTATTCTATTGCCTCTCTAATAGTCTCTCTCTCTTTCTGTTCGAGCCTCCTAATTTTGTAAAAATCGTTCGAGATTTAATTTGTTATTTCTTTCTTTTACTTTATTTCTCATTAATTCATGTTCACACAGGAAAAATAAAAATTGAGAAAAGAACAAAAATTGAAACAGCTGTTGTTTGAATCTCTTTTACTAATAATAATAGAAGCAACAATAACAAAATAACAAATATGTTGCTTTTGATGATATTCTTATTGAAAATATGCGGCAACAGCAAATAAAAATGAGCTAGGGAAAAGACTGAAAACAACAAGAAAGTTTAAAATGTTTTCGTTATCCTCTCCAGGATCGCACCGGATGTTGGTGATGCTATAGATTTTGTTGTTATTGGTCTTTCTCTTTCTTTTTCTTCCAAATAATATTAAAAAGGCTTTGCACTATTTTCTGTTGTTTTCATTACACCCTACACCCGAAGGGAGCAGCACTATTTTCCTGAAATATTACTTTTGCAACGCATTAAATAAAACATTTCCGATATAGATAAGTATATATATGTGGCTTATAATCACATGCTTAAATCACCTTCTTAAATCACCTTTTTACCTCTATATCTGTCTATGCACTGTCAGTCAATACATGTACTGCAGTCATACATTTCATGCTATCCTCGAGAATATTCTACATCATCGAAGGTTTCAAAATCGGCTGAAATGCACGAAAGGCATTCTTTACGGCAATTATGAGTTAAATTTCTGCTTTTCATATAATTTCGAATAAGGTCCTTATATAAATATATTCCTGAAAACGGGGGCAACCTGCTTACCATGAACATAAATAACGATTACATGAGATCGAAAAGACTTGTTGTCACGCAATTTGGAACGAATATGCAATATCTGGTCATTATAAAGTCACGCCTGTTTTTTACAGCTAATATGGTTTTATCTGTATTAATGGGCCAATACTTCAGCCTGCAAAGGTAGTCCATAGCTAAACTTCTACCTCGGGTTCGTCAATTAAGCAAGAAAAAGTTATTACATATTGATCTCCGTCTCACCAGATCGCTTAGTATTAAAAATGGGGGTAGTTGGTTTAGTGACGTGCCCGCTTTCTAAAGGGGATTTAAGTGTTTTCAGTGCTTTTAGTCAAAGTCAACATTTTATTTTAAAATTTACAGTCCAGGAAGATTTTTAGTTAAAGAAATGTAATTTATATAATTACAATTATTATTAGTGTAGGGTATAGAAATTTCAGCCAGGACGGATTTAGCGTTATTATTTTTTTCATTTATTCTTGTTCCTGCGCCGCAATATTCTTCTTAATTTCGTCACGTTTATCCTACAAAAGAAATTCACTATCTTCATAATGACTCTTGTTCTTCGATTCTTGTATTGTTATTTTATCATTCCTCCTTCCTTTTTTCACCCACACTACCTAAAACTTCTCGTTTAGATCTATTCCTTTAATGGCCGCCGCTCATTCTCTCAACCATCTTTTATTTAGGGTTCGTTTGTCATTGTGTTTATCGTTTTTATTGCTTTTTTAGGGAATAAGCGAAAAAGATTGAATTTGTTATTATTGTTGTTGTAGCGCGTTAAAATATTTGAATAAATTCAATTTGATAGGATTATTTGCGAAAATTGAATTCAAAATCAATCAAGATCAAAAAGGGATTTGTCTCATAAATGCGTCAGCATAAAATAAAAATCATGATAAACTGTTATAGGAGAAAGTAGAAAAAGGGCGACATATAGTCGATTACGGAGAAGGTGTGGTGGGGGCGGTATTTTGGAAAAATTATCAAATAATTTGTGAATGTAGTTTTATTAATTTACAAACAATAACAATAAACGCTACAGGAGATGTATGGACATTAAAACGAGAAAATAAAAGCTGACCCGGGTAAAGTCAAGGTTCTAAAACAATATTAAAAAAACGTAATATGAATCAGTAAAATGCCGAAGATAGAGTGCAAAAGGAGGTTCAGAACACGATACAAGAATCTTAAAGCAAAGGGGAAAAAAGGAGAAAACAAATCATAAAAGCTGTTACCTGATTTTAGGCAGAAAGTAAATGAAGCAAAAAATTCTGGGATTGATTAAAATTCAATAGCCTGCCGAAAAAAGCTTAATTCGGTTGTTACCAAATTCTGCCGGACTGAATTGAGTACGCGATTGAACGTTACTCTCGGAGACATTAGGAAACACTCTTGTTTGTATTTTTCTAATTCTCCTCCATCTTCTTCTTCTTCTTCGCATAGGTTATTATGGCCGAAAAAACCCATTAATCATTTTGACTTATTTCATTTTGTCTTCTTATTTTCTCCTTTCATTGTCTTCTCATTTATTTATTTTTTTTTCGTTGATCTAAAATCCATTTTGATTGCAAATCGGGTCGCTGCTGGGAATGACTAAATGGAGAAGCAGCAGAAGCAACATCACCAACTTCGGCAATTACAATGAAACCCCGAAAAGTAACAACAACAACAATAAGAAAAAATGAAATAGTAGAGGATTGGCTGAGGAAAAAAAAGATCACCACCAATATCACCATGAATTTCACCCCCGTCGTCGTCATTGCCATCACACCATTCAGTAATCTCCATCCGACCAATCTTTCTATTCGATTTCGACAATATTCAAAACCCAAAGAGATTAAATTCTTGGTGTTCCTTTTTCGGTTCCCGTCTTTATTTTCTTTCTTCCTCTATTCTGTGCTCTAGCCAGCTAGCTCCCATCACGACCGCGCTCAATGTGCGGACCAGAAGAATAACCAGATTGTGTCGAAAATTGAATTTAATACATTATTAAGGCTAAGCTTGATTTTAATATTTTGCTAGATAACCACAAAGCAACGTTCTCTCTCCCACTCCTCCTCACTGTCTTCTATCGCATTCTAATGCTCTAAATTTGACCAAATATATTGTAAGACTTAGAAGAGAGAGAGAGAAATACGTCTCACTCATCTTGTCCCACGGATAACCGTCGTTCCCCAAAAATTCAAAAGCTTTGCGGCATTTTGTGCGTTACGTCCGCGATAGCTCAGTCCGCCCCAGTTTTTTTACGCATTTTCCTTGTATATTTAGGGGAAAGTAAGTGAATGTTTGTATGAATATATCACAGAAAACAAAACAACAACGATTTCAAATTCTCCCGTCGAATACGAAATTAAATAAAAACGACTCTGGTGGAGGTGGAGAAATAATCTCTTGGTCGTTATGCGTTTACTTCAGTTTTTTCTCATCTTGGAAAATTGTATCCATTTATAAATTTCGAATTGGAAATTATCCGCTTTCAATTCCATCAACCACATCTGGATTAAAGTGGCGGTGAAATAATACGGGGAGGAGATGGGTAAATAAATAATAAATAAGATAATAAAATTAAGCTGAAATTATAAATAAGAATTCAAACCATAAAAGTTTCTTTGAATAAAGTTTCTTTGAATCAAAATTCAGATCTCTTTAATTTGACACATTTTAATAGTTGCAATAATTTTAATCGGATAAAAAAATTTCCCTAATTTAAAATTCAGAAAGAAAGGTGAATTCCTATCCCTAGAACAACAACCAAAATCGTAAAGAAATTTTCAGAATTTTGTCATTTGAACATATTGTTTCTGGCTTACGAGGAAACTTAGTAACTTTCGTGTACAAAAAAGAATTACTAAAATCAAAAGCAAGACCAGCGAATCACTTTAGAAAGAATTATTACTCAGAATTTTATGATCGCAATCTTTAGATCTTGACAACGCAAACATAATCTCTTTACAGAAACACACAGACAAATGCGTATGAGCAGGAATTGTAGCCAATTTTAAGCACAAGGTCAATTAAAAACATTGAATAGGTCGGTTGGTTGTTTATGTTGTCACTGGTCGCAATTTTCGTGTCTTTCGAAGCGAGAACAAATGGTCCTCAGTTTGATAGAAATCAACCAGTTCTACGAAATTCATGGCATGTCAGACTGTTTTATGATAGTCAGATTTCTTTATTATTTCTGGTTCTTTAAAATTGTTTCTTTGCTTTGGATTTGTTTCAGCTTCTTAAATTTTTTGGAAAATGTTTGCGGTTCAAAATGTTTGCCAGTAATCATGTTGTCACGTCGAATCAATTTCCTCAAAGCCGTCTGACATTTTGTCATATTTTATTATTTTTAGTAGTGTTATAGCTGCTGTTTTTGTTGTTTTTATTTTCGAAATTCGCGTTTTTCCCGGGTTTTTGTTTAAATATAAATGTTTTTTGTTTTTTCTTTGCTTCTTCGGGAGCTTCTACGTAACAAAAGCCTTCTGTTTATCCGTCGAGTTTAATGTTAAACAGAAGCAACAAGAACATAATGTCAGAGTGTTAACATACTTTAGAGAGTCGCTGGTGGTCGACGTTTGGCTGCTGTTTTTATTATAATTTCCTATTGTTGTTATTGTTGGTTGATGTTGTTATTTTGAAGACGGGAGCATTATAGTCTTCCTGACAATTGCATTATATATTGTTGTTGTTGGAAACTGTATCACATAAATTTGTTTTTGACGTTTTTCTTTGAAAAAAGTGTGAGAGATGTGGATTCATAAAAAATTTGCAAATTCTAGAAAAACCCAAAACTGTCTTCAAATATCGTTTTTGGGCGCCTTTCTCTAATTTCGATTCTTTTCTTTTATTGAAGAAAACAGTTTATTGCTTTCAATTTATTGTTGCTACGCAACTAACGGTGCATTATCAACTACGGGGTGTTTTGCGCACATTTGCATATGCCAACGCATCTGCTGCTGCACCAAATAGTCCTGCACGTCCAGTGTATGCAAACTTCGATTCAAAGATTAAAAAAAATATGTTCTTACGTAACACATTGCCGGTCCGGTCCGTTGGTCAGGAAAATACCGATTTTTTTTTAAATTTTCGGTTTGTAGTGTGCTCGCTGCGATGTTTTTTTTTTCGTACCAGGGAGTAAGTTAGTCGGTGAGTTTTTATCAGGATATGCCTTTTCTTTTATTTCCATGGAAACTACACCAATTTTCAAATCACTTTTATTATCATGCCCTCCGATACGCTTCGTGGTGTTTTTCTTTTTTAAGTAATTTTGCTTTTATTTTTAGTCGCTTTGTTTTCATCTTTTGGTTACCGATTTTATCTTTTCTAGTTCGGTGAAGTTTTTTTTATATTTTGTTTTTTCTTCTTTCGGTATTTTCAAAAACGAGAATGTTAGCTCTCCAAAAGATTTATGTCGATTCGTTATGATTTATGGTGTGGATCTTGGATCATGATGAATCGGATAATCGGAAAATCGGATATTTTCTTCATTGTGATGTGTTTTTGTGGAAATTGTTGGAAAATATAGAAGGAGGAGAGTTATATTCGCAACTTTCGGGAAAATGATTTATTGCCGCATCCTCATGCGGTAACTACTAGTATCGCATCGAAAGGACCCAACTAACCAACCAAACATCCAACTAACTTCTCGCCTCTCCATAAGGTTTACCGCATATTCATCTATCCAGCGTCTATTGTCGTCATCGTTGCCGACCAATCGAAATTAATTCCCATCTGATCGATCTGCCAGCAAACGATCAGACGATTTTGATTGCGGCTCCAATTGATTTTGAAAAGGCAAAACCAAAGACGAACAAAAACTGATTTAGTAGCCTCGAAATATTATTGTAGTTTTCCCAAAATATTCATTCGAATTCTCTCGAAAGAACGAATTCAAATTTAGAATCAATAAGAATAAAATATTGTATCGTCTTATAATAAATGAATGAATGAAAAGAAAAAAGGAGAAGTAGAAAAGAAAAAGTAGTAGTAGTAGAAAAGTATTAAATAGATTTATCTACAAAAGTCTAAATGAACAAGTACAAAATGAAAGATGGATGAAAGCAAGAAAAGAAAACGAAAAGAATAAAAACAATATAAAAAATAAAGAAAGAAGCAAACGAAGAGCAAAGCAGAGTAGGTTAAATTGAAAGAATGAATTCGAAATGAAAAACGACGTGAATAAAATTTTTATCGTGTCTTTCAATTGATCATTTTTTTATTTTAATAAGCTTTTACAGTTTAATATTTTACATACCCTGACGTCACAATTGTAATCAGCCTTTGTAATTAAAAATGACATATTGAGAGAAGAATATTGAGAGAAATTATGAGGACATACTAGAAACTAAACCGTATGATACGGATTTTTTTAATTTCTATAAATTCTATTTTAAGATTCTGGAACGATTTTACGTCATCACTTATCAAATTACGTTCGGAGTCGAACTGGTTTCGGCGATATGCCATCTTTGGTCCCTAAATTAGTTCTGTTAGAACATTTCATACTGTCAATTATAAAACCAAATCTTCAGGCATGACAATGATATTTAAATATCGTTAGCAGCATTCTCCCATCTTCTTCTCCCTTTCAATACTTGTATCCCCTTCCGCATTTATACACCTTCATTACATACCCAAACATTCCAGCGACTTGTAAGAAATAGTTTCCTTTGCGATCCCTTTTAAAATATCGAAATATATTTACTTTTCGAAAAATCGCTGAGAGATCGTCGGTGTGAAAGATTTATGGTCATGTTTTGTTTTAGAAAAAAAAATAATAATAAAAAATGTCTTTTGTTTTATTCAGGTTTTTTGAAATATTTATTCCTAAATTCTTGACTTTTTTCAACTCTTTGGTTTTTTGGCCTTACAGAAATAAAGGTAAAAGATGAAAACTAGACAAAAAACTGGAAATAAAATGTTCATAAATCATAAATAAAAACAGAAAACTAGACAAAAAACGGAAAGTTCATAAAGTTATTTTCGGAGAAAACAAAGTCAAAAAAGCAAATATATTTGTCAATTTTTAAAAAAAACATTGTTAAAAACAATCGGAACCAAGGACAAATTGAGGATCAATTGAGCGTGGTAGTAACCTGTGACAGCCTGCTGTTTAACAGGTCCTTGTAAGGATTTTACGGAATTTTTCCCAAATTTCATAATTCTATCAATTCTGAACCACAGGGGAAAACATCAATAACAATTTTAAAATGTGCGGACTGCGGCTAGTCATCAAAAATCATATTGGCAGCCTTGGAATTCTTGCAAATGTATTCTACAGCCCTTACGAAATTAACTACAAGTGTAAGATTTAGATTTAATGACAAAAAGCAAAAAAAAATCAACAACAACAACAATAAAACACAGATTTGAAATCCTTGTGAAGGTCGTAGATAGTTTTTATGACCGTGCCAAAAATTAATGATGCTACGTTGCGTAACACTTCTTCGCTTTTCCATTCGTGTTTCTTTTATTTTGGGAGGTAACTGCCTTTGTAATCAATTCTTTTATTATCAGTTTTACTTTCAAATTTCTGCTCCTACATTTTTTCACAAAAATTAAAGATGCGTGAAATTATTTTCTGACCATTTCTTCCCGTCGGTTTAATTCACCGAATTATTAAGAAGATCTAAGTAAGAGTAATGAAGAAGAATGAAAGGAAGTTTCTTGAATACACTAGTGGGATAGTAGCCCTTACGAACTTTATTCAAATTCAAATAAAATTTATAGAAATGAAATGAATGAATATAATTTCTTTACTTTCTTACCTTTTTCTCATAAAAAAGTAAGATCTGGATAAAATCGAAAATATATCTTACAGTGTCCAATTTTGTCATCTTATAATCGGTTCGAGAGGTAAATACTTTTATTTCACCGAAATTGCGTAAATTATTTGCAAAATAAGTTTAATCGAGGTCTTATTTTTGTTCAAAACAAAGTGATTTTGATGCTTAATTAAATGTTCACGTTCGTTCCCATTGACGTGAACTATAGAGATATATTAAGTATCGTTTTCCAAAATGATGTTACAAATATGCCCGTTATGGAAGCTTTTCGTCTTTCCATCATTGTATCGACTCGGGAGGCAAAATTCAAATATCATTCAAATCTCGGAAAATTGCCTTTGTGTGCTTACTATTCCACCACTCTGCGACCATAACATACATAACATAATTAGAGAATTACAAATGTTTGATTATGTGATTATAATTTCTATTGCTTCAGATAATATCGAGATCAGGATTAATACCATGATCACAGGAAAAATTATGGCTTAAAAAGTATCGCTAGTAATATCAAGAAAATATAATTTTCTCTACAATCAGTGATCACCACAATTACCAAACATTGTCAACGAATACTACTGACAATGTTTGGTAATTGTGGTGATCACTGATTGTAGAGAAAATTATATTATACTATGAAAGATAAGGTAATCAAAGATACTATGGAAGATAAAGTAATGACAAGGGTGATTACGATAAATGTTCATCGTAATCAATGAACACGTGTGGTCAGTGTGCATTACGATCATTAATGTCTAAGATTAATGATCACCCATGATCACAGATCATGAATGAAAATCACAAACGCTTCTAAATAAAATTAGTGAGCGTTACTACCAATTATTTTTATAATTAAACATGACTCCTATAACCAATGAGTTATGCGATAATCACTATATTAACCAATACAATTCATGATGAGCGAGATAGATAATAATTATGATCAAAAATCAAAATTAATGATCAAACCTATCAGTACGCTCACTGACACCTAGGTTCGGTGACTACCATAAACATTGAATACTCTTTATAATTACTACGATTAATAATCGCTGTTATCACTAATCTTATCGAAGAGCCATCAGAATATTAAGAGAAAATAATAAAAGCGAATATATTCAAGATTGATCACAAAATATATGACCAAAATCTATTTATAATTCAGTACAAATAATTTTATATAAACATTTTAGAACATGTTAAAAAATTTAACTGTTTATGACAGTTTTATAACAGTCCCAAAAAGAAACATATCATTTCATAAAGAAAACACTTTACAAAATTTTTTTAAAATAATAACCGAAACTTTCAATCGAAATTCAATTTTTAATAAAAATTTTTAAAAAATTGCTCCAATAAAATTTCGAAATGAAACAGAAACTAATAATGAATAAGAAATCAAAATTGAAATAGAAAATATTGAAAAAGATTATTCAAAATAGTTTACTTGATTGTCTTTATATTTTCGTAAGTTTTTCCTTCAGATTTTTCCTGCTGTTTTACTTTTTGCTCTACTCGTTCAGAATTTTGGTGTTTTTTAAATTGTCTTCAGTCGCAGCACTGATTGGCTCTGTCTTTATTTTTTCTTATATTTTTTTTATTAAGGATTTTTTGCTGCACATTGTGCATCGCGCTCTCGTTGTCGTCTATCTCTTGTGTCATAAATCATTGTCACTCTCTTGTTGCAACGTCAGTTCGAGCAGCGACCCCCCACAGAGCAGCTGCAACGCACTCGCAGCAACAGCAGCGATGGCGGCAACAAAAATGGTGGCTCTGTAGACGATGGTGGTGTCTGGGAAGGTGGACGCGAACAAGGATCGACAGCGCAAGCAAAAACAAAGATTTAAGTCTTACCATTCCAGAGTTCGAAAAATGCAACACTGGCGAATGAACGAATGAAATGTTCACCCTACCAACCCTTAACCGAATAAGAAGGAAAATGGAAGAGAACCTACCCACTGCACCATCCACACATACAAGGACAACAGCAGCAACAACAATAACAATAACAAAACCTAGAATGACGTATACATGAGCAATCATTTCGAGCTGAATCTTTTGCCACTGCTGACCCTCCGACCGACAGACACACCTACATATGCATAAACCAAAATCACGTAGCATAAGGGCGAAAGAATGAAAACACTAAAAAAGAGGCCAAAAGTTTGAGTGAGAAAGAGCAATGGGATCTCGAAAAAAATCTCAGAATAGTAGAAATTATTTTTTAAATCATTGGAAAGAACTCCTTTGGAATTGTTGTTTGCCTAGAGATGAAAACACACTGAACACCAAGTGCTGCAGGAACAGCCGTTGTCGTTCTACAGCCTGCGATAAATACAGTGAAGGCGAAAAAACGTGGTCAACAAATGTGTTTCAAAAAAACCTTTAGAATTTCATTCGTAAAATCATGAAGGATAGATGATGTAACACTCACCACAGCAAAAAGTATAAAAGGGAAGGCAAGACCAGTGACGAACAGAAAAACAGACACCCTCCACGAAGTAAAAAAGTCAAAATGGGCCACTTCTGTCCGCTAAGGGAGTGCGCTTATAGTCGGCCAACTGCCGAACGGGCTACCGTCAGTTTCATTCTAAGGCCAAACAACACACATTTCTTAGTTCTGCGAGTGTGGCAAAACAATAGAAAACGTTAAAAACGCCGAAGAGGCGAATTGAAGCGAGGAAGCGCGCCAAAAAGAGACATGATAAATGCAAGGACTCGTTCAATCGTATCAGACAAAAAACCCAGTTAAGTTTCTGAGCTCCAGTTTGTTTGCTCCAGAAAATTTAATCAATAAAATTCTATTCACATACACACAAAAATATGCACAAACATATACACACACATACACAAAGACACTCAGTTTTACTTCCCAACGCATCGCAGATATTCGCACTGCGTCGCCTAGTCTTGCGTTATTTCGCTCTGCTTTGGTTTTAGTGAAAAACCGAAAACGTTGTTTGAAATGGTCAGGACTCGCCTCATTGCAAATTGACTCCAGTCGCCTTTTTTCGTTTTGTTTGTGTCTCCGGCGTTCGAGTTGAACTTGAAGCTTTTGAATCAAAAGTTTAAACAATGATTTATTAATTTTTTAACTTCATTTTGTTATATTTTATTGCAGTTTTTTGCTCTTTGCGCAAATGTTGCGAATGATTAATTGGGAAATCCGCGATATTTTTTAGCCCTGAGCTCGACTTTTAGAGAATTTGAGCGTTTATAAAGTTTGCAATTTAAATATCAGAATATTTTTAGTGATTTCGAAAATTACTAATAGTTATTTATTTTTATTTCTGTAACATTTTTATTGACATAATTTGTTCATTTCTGTTTTGTTTTATTTATTTTTGTATTCATGATCTATTCGTGTGTGTGTGATTTTTTGCCATTTGTGTGTTATACTTGTGTATGATATAATATATGTGTTTTTTCCCGTAAAACAAATTTTTGCCTTACTTTTTTACTATTTTACTATTATTTTTGGTCATACTTTTTACTTGATAGTAGTTTTTTTTGATAGAATATGTTTTTTTGAATATACTTGATAGAATATGTTTTTTTTAATATAAATCCGAAACTTTATAGTTTTACGGTATTATTTATTTGTGTTTAGAGACGTAATTTCTCGAACGACAAAACACAAGATGACAAAACAAATTTTTGAACGACATAATAACGATATGACAGGATTTCAAAACACCGAAATTCCGAAACGATAAAATCCTGAAAGACATTTTGAAAATTCTCACAATCGTTGCATCGGAATTTAGCCTGCGATCGTGCGCACAAAATGTAAAATTGTCGTGTGGAGAAATTATATTGAAATTAGTCTTAATATAAAGAAGTCGTACATTTTTGTATTGTGGAGAAGAATGCACGTAAGGTCAATAAAATTTTCCCAAATATGACTTTCTTTTTAATTTTCTAATACATCATTTTTAAAACTTTTTTAAATAAATTTTTTAAAAATGGTTTATTTGTTTTAATGCTCTCAGTATCCATTTAATGTATTATCTTAAATAGACGCATTTAACGCATTATCTTAAAAATAATACGGTAAGCCTTCGGTGCTTACGGTATTCTTGCGCATAATGTGTTTGTTTGTGACTGATTCACAATCTTGTACGATTAGTGTTGTTTGCTACGATTGACTGTGATTGTTGTTTAAATGGGTGTGATATGCTCTCTGAGACCAATTTTTATGTGGGTTATATAAGTATATAAATGACATTATTATTGAAAAATCTACCACTTCACACCACATTTTATCGTGTTGACCTTTGTATAATTTTAGGTATTATTTATCATTCAGAGCAAAAATAATTAAGTTACCGCATTTTGATTTTAATGCTCATATCGGTCTTTGTAGCCATCGCTATAATAAATACAGTTGTTATTACGACAATGAAATGTTTCTTATCGCTTTTATTAACAATTTTTTATAGAATATAAAAATAGAATAAAACAATGATGATATTCTAAAAGAAAATAAAACAAAAAGTCACAAGAACTCACAAGAACCGGAAAAACCAAAACAAATCAAATTGTAAAACTAAGAAGCTAATTAATTTCAGTAAAATAAAGACAATTTTATACAATAATTTGAATTCAAGCAAAAAATAACACTTGTTTGACCCCATGAGACTTGCAATTCATTAGTATTTAAAAGTGCTATAAATTTCGTGTCAAAGATTTAACAATCGATATAAGGAGAAGAAGAGAAAGTAAGAAAACAAGAAAAATAAATCAGTCCAAACATTTCAGTGAACCGGAACGTGTATAAAATCTCTACCATTGCAGATGCTTACTGCTTTTACCGCTATTTACAATAACTGTAAGAAGAACAAAAGCAATAATAATAATAAAAATAACAATACTAATAATTATAGTAATAAAAATAACAGCAGCGGCTACATCGAGACACAAATACGTTCACGAAATGCGTCGGTGGGCGTACAACGTCGCCGTATAATTTTGATAAATGACTTGGCCAAAAAATAGGCCAAAAGTTATAGAAAAGGACGAACAGGACAAACTCAAATCTTACTCTCGCGCTCTGGCTTAAAATACTCTTTTTGTGCTCTTATACAAAATCAACTGGCAAATTCGCATTCCTTTTCAGTCTAACACCTTCGCGTGGTGCTCTAACAAATTTTTTAGTTCTTTTTTCCAACTTTTAGAAGTCATGGAAAACTGTGTGAAATTATGTTAACGTTAGTGTTAGTGAATACGAGAAGAAGAGGAAAAGTGTGAATGTGTGTGTGTGTTTGTGATTGTGTCTTTGTGTATGTCCATGTGTGTGTTTGTGTGTGCGTGTATGTGTTGGTATGTGTGTTTCTGCCGTCCTGAGTTCTCGAAAAGGATATGAAAATGAGTAATTGCTCACATTCTCCAGAATACTCGAGAGTCCTGCGTCTGGGCCTGGGGAGATGAGTGTGAGCGTGTGTGTGCGTATGACAGTTTGTGCAACTCTGTGTTAGTTGGAAAGCGGGGCGAAGAGAAAAAGAAGGCGACAAATGACATGAATAATAGGAAGGAGAAAAGGAAAGCAACGTAAGCATGCCGATGGAACTACCAAGTTCAGAATGCTCATAACTCTCCAAAAATGTTTCCTTTGGCCTCGAAAATTCACAAAGTGTGAAAGGAATTATTAGGACGATAGCGGTGGCAATGATGTTGACGGTAATAATGATGATAATAAGGAATGATACCGAGGTAGAAGGAGGGGGTGGCAGAGAAATGTAGGGTGAATTCGTTAATTATTGTATTCCCATCGATCGGTATTACCGTATTAATTTTCAATTGAGTAATTAAATATAGTTTAAAGAACGTTAAAGGAAAATTCCGAAACAGATAAAAAATAGTAAGTACAAATAATATTTGTCAACCACTGCAGACGAAATTATCGATTGGATTAAACAGAAAAAAAGCCAGCACATCTCAAGTTATGAAACCAAATGTAGATGATGGTTATAAAAACTAATATTTCGACATTTGTT
Organism: Physocephala rufipes; assembly: GCA_963966595.1. Classification (NCBI taxonomy): domain Eukaryota; kingdom Metazoa; phylum Arthropoda; class Insecta; order Diptera; family Conopidae; genus Physocephala; species Physocephala rufipes. Next base: position 15,619,842 of record OZ016501.1, read on the forward strand.
AAAGAACAAATTCACGATTATTAATAAAGACAGAAAAAATCAACAGCAAACAGTAAATATTGAGATTTAAAAAGGCCGATAACAATTTTGCCAGCAAAGGAACCGTGCAACCTTTTCACAAACTGTTAACATCAATCCGATGGTTGAAGATTTCTAGTGGTAAAATTAGTGATCAAGAAAACTTTGGAGAGTATTAAGGATTATTACCGTAAGTCTGTGTTTGCAACTGTAAAAAAATCTCTAACGACAAGAGAGAATTTGTATCGCAATAATTGAGAATTATTAAATCGTGAAAGCTATTCCAGAGTTTATTCTACAAGATATCCCATTACCGTTCCAGATATCAATCGTATGTGGTGAATTTCATGGCGTACGTGACTTCAATTTTGAAAGATATTTTGCCTCCAAAAGATTGTCGTTTGGCGATTGGAGAGTATTTTAAAGGAACAGAAGACAGTAATTCAGTAAGAAGGTATGTACTGAAAAATTGTTAGGAATCTATAAAAAGATGTAAAATTTGCATTCATGGATATATAAAATAGGTTAGATCCATTAAAATCAGTTGGCCAAAAATCAGGTGTGCAAAAAGTGTCAGTCTGTCGAAGCAGACCGAAGATTGAGGAAGTTAAGGACTGCCAAAGCTGTTTGGCTTTTAACAATATGAGAATTTTACTTCACATTAGTTCATATCACTTCAAAACAATGATGTATTATCAGAATCTCAATTGAACAAACCATAGAAGAAACTACAAAAAAAAATCACAAAAAGACTGACCAGGTTGATAGAAATAGAATCATTAAATCATTAGTAAAATCATTAGTAAACTAACTAAAAATTATCATGTCGGTATGGAGAAAAAATGGAAGAGAGCTAAAAAATTTAGAACATGTATAACGAAATTGTAATCAATCGATCAGTAAGGAAGTCTCGAAAAATTGTCAAACAGACGGAGGCAGATTAAAGGAAAAATTCTTAATATGAAACAAATCAAAAAGTTAATTGAAAAATTAGTAGAAACCACAATAAGATCACAGAGAAATTATTTCAAAAACAAAAATAAAACTTCGAAATAAAAATCAAGGCAGAAGGACACGGAAGGAAGGGAAGAAAGTTAGAAAAAGGTTTAAGACTTATACGTAATAAGTTTCAAAGTTAAAATTTTAAATAATCGATGCAAAAAGCCCGCTAGTCCCTCCAATTATTCATAAATAAATCTTCAAACAAATATCGAAAATTTGTGAATAATACTGTCGTTTCCAGCTTATTGCATTGTAACGACAAAATGACCGCAGTTTATGTACATTTTCAATCAATTTACAATCGAGAGATATCGTCGACATTGAGATATATTATTTAATTAGTTAGGGAGAACTAATTCTTTTTTTTTTAATTATTTTTTATATTATAAAAATGGAAAATCTATAATAAATCGCTTCAAATGAATATAAATAAGAAGTTAACACTTTTTATAAAAAAATTGTTCTACTTACTTTTTAATCCTTTCGGTGGCCACTGGGAAACTGTGAAGAATATAGTTGTCTTCCTCTTTCCACTTTTGCCACAAAATATATAATTTTCACTTTTTAAAACTCTTTCATTGACAAAAAAAAACACTAAAACACACAAAAACACGAAATTTTATTTTGAAACATTTTTAAATTTTTATTTATATTAATGGTAGTGTAAATGAATAATCTGTCCTTTCAGAAGCTTTTCACTTTAAAAATTTTATTTATTAATTTAATTTATTATTTCCAACTGTAAATAATATTTAGCAAAATTTTTTGTATTTATCAAGGATTTGTTATTGAGCATAAATTATTTTATCAATTTGCAGTTTTGATAATCTTTTCATCTTACTTAACCGAAAAAGGAAACGCGATGTTTTCAAGAATACGAAGAAGCATTTTGCTTTTGCATTTTTTTAATTTTTATATTAGTGGTTGAATAAGTTTTATCAGTAAATATTGCTTAATTTGCGACTAGATTAAATTTTATTTAAAAAGAGTTAATTAGCAATTAAGTTCTGCTTCTCTTTTCCTCTGCCACGATAATCGTCGCAATTTTCAAGATTGCGAGAATATGTTGGCAACGATGTTTCTTTATGGTTTAGGGTTGTGATCAAATACCCTGAGTGTCAGTAACACTTTATAGTTATAGACGACTTTATAGTTTAAATCTCTTCAAACTGCTTCTTGTTTCCTCTTTCCTTCCTTTCTCGCTCACGACCGATGACGATGACGATGCTGAAGACGTTGATTACAGATTTATTAAAGAAAAATATTGCACGAAGAAAAATTATGGCATTCACCTAGGGTAAGATCTTGATCTCGGGAGAGAGACAGTGTTGATATATCCCACTTAAGAATAATTTTGCATTATACTAACATCATTTACCGTCATCATTATTATTATTTTTAGGTCAGCTCATTTATTGCGTGTTTAGCATCGAAAGTATTTATTAGGTCTTTAGCAGCTTATTCGTTAGACGTTTATTGCTGTCAAATCGCCGAGGCAATTTTCATATCAGACTGACCGCAAGAATTTATAGCGGATTCATTATTCATTTGATTGCTTCCCTTCTTCCTTACTTCGATTCTTACTATTTTTATTTCTTTCTTCTTTTCTTGCAGTTTTCCTTCCTTTGCTTCCTTTCACCGTTCTATATTTTTATTTCCTCCAATAAATTTCACATTTACCGTCCTTTGATTTTATGTTGGCTTTCCTTAATGAATATAACAATTATCTTTACGATTATCGTTATTTTTACGAGAATTTTTATGTGTACCGCAAGCACTGCGTACGTATGACTGACGGCAAATGTTCGAAATGTTTTGTTTTTGTATGCTAAACGCTTAACACAATCTAGTCTCCGTCGATTCGTCGCGTTACGAGTCAGAAAAGAACGCAGCTGTTAACTATTGAGCTGTGCGGCGATGCGAGGCGTTATTATACGTTGTGGTGCGATGCGTTGCTGTCTAGTGCTGTGCTCTGTGACGTACCAAAAGTATATTAGTTTCTATTCAAACTTTCTTTTAGTACGGTCTCAATTGACTTTCCATTACGTTTAATATGTTTTGATATGGCGACGGCTACATGCCTGTCTGCCTATCTGCCTGTTTGTCATTGAGCTGCTACTGCTACTGCTACTGCGGCATATCCTCTTCAGAAAGTAATAAAAATTACAAAGAATTCGTCGATGATGATGTTGATTTCTTTACGACTCCTATCAAACTAAACCCATAAAGCATTCAATTCGAAAGAGGTACATGTGAAAATCCGAGCGAGCGAGGACTCGTCGCTATTATTTCGGATACAGAGCAAAACAATCAGCAGCAGCAGTAGCAGCAGCAGCTCAATAAACCAAAAGTAACAACAGCAATAATAGAGCACCAGCAATAAAAGGCTACAGCAGCGGCGCCAGCGGCACAGCTGTGCGAACAACAACAAATGGTTTGAGCGATATTCAGCGGCATAATGAATAAGAGCACCGACGATACCACCACCATCGTCAACAGCGCCATACCAACGTAAGAGGAACAACAGTAAAAGCAGCAACAATAAGAAAGCTGAAAACAAACCATAAAAATAAATTGAAGTCCAAACGGAAAAGTCAAATTCGCGCGACAGAGGCCGAAAGTCGAAGAAGTAACAGTCCGCTAACGTCGGCATCTGCGCTAACGTAAGTATAACGTAATGTACATAAACTTAAAAAAAACAACAGAAATATATGCTGTGGGGAAAAATTCAGCAACCTAAATGGATTCAAAGAGACGAGACCAATTTAAACTAAACGAAACCGGAGCGTGATATAAATAATCATCTCATAAGGTGCACTCTGCTCTACTTTGCTCTGCTCTAACTCCACTGCGGCCGCCAGTTATTTAACCAAAATCCATAAGGCAGCGCTGCAGAGGACTTCCCAACGTTGGCTTTATCAAATTTATTACGATTTCATTCGCTGCAATCGTGCGCCAGCGTTGACTGAGCCAAACTCTGAGTGACCACGCGTAGCGCCGAAGCAATAAAGTATCAACAAAAATCAGAAGAAGTATCTACATTTGGAACTCTGGCAGCGGCTCTTCAAATTTATTGTGGGAATTTTTTACTCTTCGTATTTCGGCGACTCATACGACAATTGAGTGACTCTGAATGCTCACCACTTGAGTGTCTTTAGAGCAAATATTGAAATTTATGTGAGTTGCTCATTTTTTGTTGATTCCGCTTATGGTTGCTTGGTTGGTGGTTACTAAGCTTTTGGTCTAATAACGCATGTTGTTTTTGTTATCATAATTTTAGTTGTAGTTGTATTTTGTGCTGCGGCTTCGACGACGACGCCATGTGCGTTCCATCGAGAAAGAGTATTCTTACTTTTGTGAATTTGGTGTGGGGAATATAAAAGTCTTCTGTACCTTATTTATTATTGTTCTCTTGATATTTACCTCTACCGTTTTGAGCTGACCAAGTTTTTGTGTTGTTTTCTCATCATTATTCTCTCTCTCGATCTCACTCTTACTATGTTACCTTCTTCGTCCTTCTTAAACATGAGAATAATTTTTCAACGCGGTAGTAGTATTATAGTAACTGCCTCCGACTTAGAGTTGCCAATATGATTTTATGGCAGTGCCTAATGGATTGCAATTTATGTATTTCTGATAGTACGTGTTGAAAATTTGTGATATAAAATTGGAAATATTCTTTAAAAATACAATTTATTTTGTGAAATTAATAAAAAAAATTGTATCATATTTAGTACCTTTGAGATGAAACAATTTAATATTCAGTACCGTTACTTATTATTATTTATAATTGTCTACTACAGATTTAGATTGTTGATTACTCACTGGCCGCAATATCAAATAAGAAATTGTTTTAATTTGAGGTCAAACTATGATTACGAGTATATGTCGTGGGCGCAATAACAGAAATTTAGTAAAATTTAAATTTACAATTTTGAATAAATTAATTTTAAATTTAGAATATAAATTAAACTCTGTTGTTTTAAAGCAGAAGGTATTAAGAATATAAATAACAATTGAATCGAATGATTTTTTCTATATTAATGGAAACATTCGCAACAATTTTTTATTTTTAATGAAAAATAATAAATAATTTAAAAAATTTTTGGACATTTTTTGGGTGTTTGACAACTCAGACTAAATGATGAATTCACTCTCTGTGCTCTTCCAAATAACTCATAAAGTATACGATCGCAAAAACAACTAAAGGACCAACATCAACGATTACAGCAATAGCCCTTTGAAAGAGTTGGGGAACATTAAATTCACAAATTCCAAGAAAAACCAAGCAAACGAAAGGGAAAGAGGAATAGATATTTATGCAGTCCGCGTTATTTTTTCCCAATAAAGGAATTGAATCGACAATGGTTGAAAAAGAGTAATAGTGGTGTAAGGAGTGAAACGTAAAATTCGGGTAGGACGCACAGAAGGAGGAAAGGAAACAAGGAAGCAAGGAAGGGAGAAGACTAGAAAAGGTCCTTGGAATGAAACTTTTCAAAAGGAATTTTTGTGATGGTGAACGCGATGGCACGAATGAATAGATGGATGGAAGGCGTCAGTTGGAGAAAAAAAAAGACTTCGCGGAAACTTAGTGCTGGCGGCAATAATGCCAACAACAACAATTCTAAACGAATGAAAATAAAAGAGTGAAGGCTGATGAAGCGGAGTGCGAAGCTAAGCAAATAAACATATTACGACGCGTCGCAGGTGCGTAACGAGATAGAAGCGGCAAGTATTTCCCCAATTTACAATAAAAGCAATAAAGTTTGAAACCGAACTCAGGAGAGCAATTGTGAAAATAACAACAAACAAAAGCAAAAACGAAATAAAAACAACTGTCAGGGGGAAGAGCAAACCCTTTGCCAAAATCTCAGTAACTTTGTGAAGCTTTTTCGGAAGTTTTTCTCTGATCTCTTCCTTGCGTTGTTGATTTTGTTTTTTACGAGCGGGATTGTTGTCTCTTCTGCCAACGGTGGCGCTGCAGCTGCTGCTTCTGCCGATGATTCCGACTCTACTTACATTGTGCTTGAAGTTTTTTGGAGCGAATGTGCGTCGGTTTTTTTCAAGGGTTACTGTTTCTCTGATTTTAATTTGTTATTGTTAGAATTGTTATTTTGTGTCTTCCTCTCTAACGTTCGTAGAGAAATTCATCTACGTCTACCTTCTGCCGCGGATCGGTTTAGAACGGGGCGGTATCGCGAAACCGTTATCGTTTAAAGCGTGCCGTTTATACCAACGAACAGCAAAGTTTTTCGGAATGAATTTCAATTGTTTTTGTGGTTTGAATTTTATTGCGTGGTTATTGTGTGATTACTACCCATTATCTGAAGGAATTATCCTGCTCTTTTCTTTTCATCTTTTGATTTCGAAAGTGTCAATTTATGTGTCCATCAGTAATAGTTTGTTTATGGAAATATTTTCGAGCGCTAATAATGTGTCCTTTAAATTAGTATTATTGCAAAATGAAAATTAAATAAAATATAAACTATGCTCACAAAAATATCCTGAATTATTCAGATTTTTAACATTATTTTTTACATTATTTCCGGAAGAAATTTTCAGAACATAAGCATTTTGAAATTTGGAGTTTTTGTAGTAATTACAAAAAATTCAATGATAATACTATATAAAATAATCATATGAAAGAAAGAAGAGTAATTATAAGATCATTTATTATATCTTGAATGAAAATTGAAAATTATACTTGTGAGGCTCTTAGTGATGGAAACTTTGTATATTTTCGAGTGTTTTTTATATTAAACTTGTTGGATCATTTAAGGGAAAATGTTTTTATTCATATTAAAATCCTTTTATCACAAACAAAGATATTCATTATCTGCTTCAATTTTCCATAGTTCCCCGCTCTCCATAGTTCCATAGTTCCCCCATAGGATTATGGCCACCGTATGCAGTATATGGCGTTTGCCGTCGGCACTGCAATTATGGCGTCAAAATCCAGAGCGAACTAGAACCGCAACGTGAATAGCAAGAACAGAAACCCCACCAATCAATACAATGAGTTTGTCGGGTGGAACATTCGCAGATAGATTGTTTTATTCATTTTCTTTCTTGTTCTTGATTTCGATCCCGGCAACCATGATGAATGTTATTCTACCATCTCACCAGCTAATTCTTACTCTCTCTCTCTCTCTGTTACTCTCTTTTGAATAACCTCGCGTAAAACAGCAATGGTTAACGAAAACAGACAACTTCTCTCTGGAGTATCCGAGAATTTATGAATACACGTGCTTTCATTCCGCTCAGTTGCCTAAAAGAACTCTCTCGGTAGAGCCACCACATCTACCATTCTTTGTCTTTTAAACAATTCAATTGGCAACGCGCTGGGTAAACGGGGAGGAGCCGAGCTCATAAAACACTTCACATAATTTAATTTTCATTTCGTGTTTGCACTGACTACCTCCAACTGACATGAGCTCCGAGCAGAGCGAGAGCAATAAGATGGATGATAGTGAGCGAGTTGGCAGCTGTTTGCTGCTTTTGTTCGTTGGATAATGTGCGTGCAAGCAAGAAAGTATTGCTGGCAGTAACGCAAGTGTGACGAATTACGTTATTATTTTGTTTTATGAGGGTTTTTAGTCGGCAGTGAGCATGCGATGTCTGTGCAAACAGACACACAAACGTTAACCAGCCAGCATAAATTCTCTCATATAAATTTCGTTTATGGCAGATTGAGCTTTATTGTGTTGATAGTCAGTCTCCACGGTAGCGAAAGAGCAAAGTGAACTTAGGTTTCTCGATATGTAGCGAGTTGAGTTGTGAATGGCGTGAGAGTTTTAATATTATTTGAGAGAGACAAATCTTGGGTTTGAATACGTGTGCTTTACATAATATTTGTGGGAAATCCTACAGGTCGCGATTGATCATCGCAATTTTTGGAGTATTAATTAACGGATTGCAGTTATCATTATATGGCAAAAAAAGTATTTTGAACATTTGAATTAAAATTGAAAAATTCACAATTTTTGGAAGGCAATTTAACAGCAAATTGAAATTACAAGAATATTACAAAAATTCGGCGTCATACACATGTGCATGCTTCAAAAATGACGAAACATCCTTCAGCAAGCTGCTTGCGTCTTATGTTCTATGGGTGCCCCATACAACCTCCCATAAACCGTTAGTAAACCGTTTTTTAAAAAAATACAACGAAGGCAAATTATTTATTGAGCGGAGCGATCATTTTGACTGATTGTTCTTAAACATGCATAATAACGACACATACAGGCAGATTTGTTCATTCATTAAATCATTTCGGCAAATAAGGCTAGTTTAACCGCGAAGGACACAAAAAAGAGAAAAAAATGTCTATAAAGCTTTTCCTCCGAAACCGTAAGACAAACATTCAAAAAATGATGGTTTCATTTTTTTACACGGAAGAGTTTATGGAGATATTGATAAAAAACGCAAATAAGGAATTATTTGCGACGGCATTGTCGTTACGCATTTCATTACGCAAACACTTGACATGTCTTTCTCACTTCGTCAGACAAGAATTTTGCTTCTTTAAAAAGACAACAAAGAAATTGATCCCTTCAGCCTCCTTCACAACACCGGCAATTGAAGAAAACATCACCGGCACCGACAGCTGAACGTTGAGTTGAACATTGAACTAACATCGACATCGAATGTCCTGCAGTCGAAAGTTTCACGTCGTAAATTTTGTTGGCAACTTCATCGATCACTCGCCAACTTCGTGAATTGACTTATTCGATTCATTCTGATTTTACAGACTCCCCTGGCCCAAGATCCAGAAGCAATAGAGTCCGAACAACAACAGCTGAAACTTCGCCAGAACGGTGGACACGCGTTTTTTTCACGTTGACTGCTTCCAATGTGCCTGGGAGCACATCGTTACTTGAGTGCTGTGACTGTTTTTAGACAATTCTCACAAGAGAGGATGCTTTGATATGCTTTGTTTTTTATTTCGAAATATTAAAAAACATCTCCAAGGTGAAACAAATACAAAATAAGAAAGCAAGGTCTGTCTGATCTCGTATAGACATTTGTGTAATCCAAGAAAAATGTTAAGGGCAATGTTAAGAAAAAGAAAATGGTGATCAATCAATGAAGCGTTAGATTGATTTAAAAGGCGACATTTTTACAGATTTTAAGAGAAGGGAAGGGGTATTAAAAAGTAGCGATTCGAGAAGATGAATGACGTACAATACTCCGTTAGGATTTATTCTCGAACAAACGGAAAATTCTGAGATTTAAAAGAAACATTTCCGCTTGCCTCAAAGTGTCATAAAAGTGATAATCTTGATGATAATTAGAAGGTAGCGATAGATTAATCGTAGACTTCCATCGGAAAAAGTAATTGAAACAAGTGTAATTTTGTATCATACAAACAGCAAAGGTTATGGCATCAGTCACACCAACATCACAGACAACAATGAATGCAAGAAATTTCAGGCAAGCAAAGGCTAACGATAATAAAGTTTTCGCGAGGTGAACAGCGTGAAAATGTCTATTAGAAGTCATAAAACAAATTACAAATAATAAACCAGTTTGTCACAATTACGAGCTGGAAGGAAAGCATCTCCACCAGTCCGCGGTGTTCCCGATTCACGATTATGCGTCAGTTCATCAATTGCTCCCATTGCCCCTTCCCGCTTCCACAGTCTTAGTTGCAGTAAGTCCAATTTCTCAGATATTTTATTAATTTGCGTAAATGAATTCCTCTCGGGGTGTTGAAATTGTACACAAGCCCGTGTTCAAGATTTTATAAACGTTTAAAAGCCTCTCCTAATTCAAATTTCATGAATTTCTTAAACTGCCTCGGTGCGGTGGTTGTAGGTTTCTTCGTCCCATTTGCGCTGTCTACAACGAATTAAATGCGAATTCTTTCATGCTTGTAGGCAGTTCCTTATATGTCAGGTTGGTATGACGGCATGCTAAACATGATCCGTCGATTATTGTAAACGACGATCCAAAAGATCCATCGCATGCAAAAACAATGATAAAAAGAGAAAAAGCTTGTTGCATAAAATGCTTTGAATTGACTGTTTTTGATGATGTTGTTGCAATTGCAGTTCTGGACTCTTCGAGGCGAAACTATTCGGGCTGGCATTTACAGATTATAAGCAGACAACCTGAAAAGATTAAGCAGCCGCCGACCGCTCGAATTGAATCGAAGGCACTTTAATAAAAACAAAAGCAACTAATAAAACAATAAACGAAGCAGCACCGACAAACAAATATAAGTTTCAAACAAAGGCAATAAAAGGAATAAGAACAAAAGCAATAGTAAACAAAAACAAAACAGCCCGAAGAGTATACGAAACCATTCGAATCGATTAAGCCATCACGTAATCCCAAACTTAACCTCATCGGACGTTTGGCTTGGTATTTAAACGAACGGTCGTACGACTAACTCGTTGCAAACGCCCCAGCGTGCCACGATGTATCGAAAACAGATCGAATCGCATGTAAATTTATTGACTTAACGAGCGAGCACTTTGCGCGCGCAATACTTCATCTCGATGGTGGAAAGAAACGGAATGGAACACAACAGAAAGGAGCACTCTTGCCGTCGACGCTAACAAGAAATATTAACAAAAACTACACCACCTGAGTATAATCCAACCCAAATTTGGTCTAAACGTCAAAGCGTGTAGATGGTGGTAGGAGAAGGAACATCAGAAGTGCCTACAAGGGCACTTTAACGTAATTTAGATACGATATCAAGCAGGTAAGTACCACCACCACCACCACCGCCACTACCATCACAACCGCTTTATTTCGGCTTCCAAAGCCGCGCTCCATCACCTTTAACGATGACCCTTCCATGACCGTCAGTTCGATCAGTCGTTGCAACGACTACACTCACTACAGAAGATTTTCTCCGATATCCTTCACTTAATTTTCAGGGAAAGCGTATGAAGTAACAACAAGAGAATTGCGTGGCGCTGGTGTGCCATAACAAAAAAAAAAAAAAGAAAAAAACTAAAAACATTTTTGTTAAAAAACTGTGACCCAGTTGGTTAATTCTCTCTGCCAGACTGACTCAATTAAAGGACCTAATATCGGTTGGTTTCTTGATTCTATGCTCGTTTTATTTGTCGAATATTTTTAGTCGTTGTTCTTGTTTTTGTTGTTTGTTATTATAATTATTTTGGGTAGATAGTGGATTCATTAACTCCACAACGTGCACCTGGCTCATAGAACTTTTACTTTTACTTTTCTTACACTTAGGGTAAAAACGTTTTGCTTTGATTCTCGAATATTTTGAAAAAGGTTTACTAAATATTTTATTATGTTTATAGTTTTCATTTTATAGTGTGTTTCTGAAGATAATAAGAAAAAAGGGAAAATGAAGGACGGGATAACCGAGTCTAAGACAAAAAATATAAATTACGCAGCAATTACGAAATCACCTTAGTTAATGACAATGACGTTAATTTGAGTAAAAAGATTCAATGCAATAATTTGTAGATCTTGGATAAATAACACGCGGGATTTATTTCACATTTTGAATATTATTTTTAATTATAATATTTTAATTTAATTATAATATTTTAATCAATAATATTTGATTATTGTAAATTCAGTTTTGTAAATAATTCTGACAATAATCTGTAAACACTTATCAATTTTAACTCTGCTTTCATTAATTTCAAAGTTTATAAGTTTATAATTTTCAAAAAAATAATTATTGATCATCGCGTAAGCTCAATATTGTTCATATTTTTTTGTAATACTTTTCGTAATGCCTTCTTAATGGGTGTCTTACTATTTATTATTGTAAAAAAATTATAAAAATAATGTTTCAAATTTAAAAGTATTTCTCTTGATTTAACTTTACTCTTCGTTTACAATTAATTTCGCATTGAGTCGCTTTGGAATGGATTCTCATTTCCCGTAACCAAAGTGAAATGGAATACATTTTTCTCGTTTATTCTTAATATATAAAACAGTTTTCCAAGCAAATCATATAAACAATCATCCATTCAATCAATTGACTGTCTCTTGAAGTGTTGTTTCCATTCTCCGATTTCAATTTCATCAAAATGTTTGAACCAAAACGAAATTAACTGTGCTGTGATTTTTTTAAGTATGTTGGCAAGAACGCCAATTGATTTATCCTCCTCCACATACGATCCCCGAAAGCAAGAGAGACGATTGGAAACGATTAAGTTTGTGCATTGGATCCTCTGGAGATTTGAGTTGAGAGGAAGTGAAAAACGAGAATACCGAGGGTGGAATTGATGATGATTGCTTAAAAAAAAGAAAGAAAGGAAGAAAGAAATGAACGCAGGAAGGGATCCCTTCTAAAATCTTATGCTACCGATATCTAATCCGTAATCGAATGTTGTACGCAATTTTCAATTACGACCAAACACAGCCAGTGCAAAACCTTCCAATCGATTCCTCTCCTTCTTCTTCGATTTTCCTTCCTTACCTCATTATATTGACGCTATATCCTTCACGAATGCCATTGAGAATGTTGTTGTTGTTTAGTTGAGAAACGTTGAGTTGGCTAAAAGTTTTGCCGTTTTTCCATTTATAATAAGATTCCTTTTGGATATTTCCCTTCGGATTTGTGAGTAATAAGATTGAATGCTTTTCTAGTTTCTTCACAACGGAGGCTAAGCTTTAAAGTCTGTGATGGCTTGGTTGTTGGATGGGGAAAGATACAAAAGAAAAAAGAAGCTAGCGTTTCTCAAATTCACAAAACGTTTTGACTTAGAAGTTCGTCACTCTTTTCTCTCTACGACTCTCCTTTCCCAGGACACAATATCTTCCTTATAGTTGTTTATGTATTTGTTGGCACAGATCATTCAAAGAAGTCCCTTTTCGTATATTGTTGTCTCTATCCGACATTAGTGGTATCTAAAGAAAAGTTATTAAAAGGGCAAATAAGCATTTCCTATAAAAGTGCTAAGGAATTGGCTTATTTGCCTTTTCGCAGATAATCCAATTGGTTTGCTTTGCCTTCGTTTCTCATCGCAATATTCCTCCTTACGCCAATTCTTCTTTCAAACAAATATTTCAAACAATAAAAAACTTTTTCGTAGGAATTGTTTTTAGTTTTATCTATTTAGTTTTTATTTTATTTGTTATGTATAAATTGTTGTGATTATGACCGTTGTTGTTGTTGTTGTTGTTACCATTGCTAACCAGCATTTTCCCCTCAGCAATTTATTCTTCAAATGGCTACACTTTTATTCCCTTGCGGCATTCCGTAGTTTATACCTCTTTAGTTAAGCGGCAATTCTTACTTTTTTTTATAATGTTTATGCATTTGTTAGAGCAAATTTTCGAATAAAACGTTTTTAAAAATTCCGATTTATTTGCTCCTCTTTTGGTGTTTTGTTTCTCACTGGGAAACCGAGCACTTTGAAGTCCTTTTTTAATGTTTTCATGATTTCCGTTTGTATTCTATAACTTTCTGAAAGCTCCTTATTGGCTTTCTTTAGTTTTATTAATTTTCATTTCATTTCAAAATTCGAATTCATTTCAAATACGAAATCATATTCAAGTATTGAAAATAAGAAAAAGTATCTGAAGATTGAACCACTTTGACCTCGGATGAAATCGAACAGAGAATGACGAATGGTATTACTTTGAAAATGTTAACTGAAATTTAGGAAACAGGTAATATCATTAAATATATATTGTTTTCTTTTTGTCCAACAGTTTGTGTGAGAAATTATTGCAACTCCATGATCTTGACCTTGAATTATCGGCAAACCATAATCAATGGATTATTTAACCTGCTGGGATTATTAAAAACCATTAAAACGTCCTTGTGCGCCCAGAAATTTTTTTAAATTATGAACGTCAAGTAAGTGACGTAACAGCAATTATGAGTTAGAAGAAATAACAAGGCCAAAAAGAGGATATCGCCGCAAAAGGAAAAACTTGTCGTTAGCAGAACAAAAACAGACACAAATTCCAAGACCTTGACTTCTCTTGCCGGCATGTTATCCATAGCTTCAGGTGCAAACCATTCTGAGATTAAAAGGACCATAAACGAGGGTTTTTAAATGATTATAAAATCATAAAAGAGATTTTTCACTTTCATTTGAGCGAACGTTAATTCAATTCTTGACCTCGTCAGATTGAAAATGAAAACGACTATAATTTTTTGACTTTCACTATTAGTCCTTCGCAAAATGTGTAATAAAACATAAGTGAAATCAATGAACACTTTCAATATTCGGTTTAGTCTATTTTCAAGGTCGTTTTTAGGGATAAAACGGGCTCTTACGAGTAAGGTTTGTGTTTAAAGCAAGAGGGGAAAGTTCAATTTCGTTTCACCTTTTTCCTTTGATTTTCAGAATATTCGAAAAAGGATTACATTTACTGTCATTGATTTTTAATTTCGTTTTTTCAACCTGTTTTAAAGTATATTTCTTTTTTGCTTTGATCTCTAAATAGACGCACTATGATGGCCAGAATCTAATTTATTTGTGTGGGTGTGGCTTTCTTTCGAATTTCATTGAAAAATTTCCTCATTAATAAAAATTTTCCGTTTCGATAAACTTTTTTGATAAAATATATGATTCGTATTCGTATCTCCAAAAATATTTCTATGGACATTATTCATTCTAGCCTCTCCTATTCCCACTTTTTCAAAAACTGTGGGTGGCTCACGCACTCCCGCATGCAGGCACGCACGCACGCACGAGCCTCTGCCTAAATAGGGCGCTTCTGCCCGAAGGTTTTCCGGCGCGTGCGGCAACGAACAGCCTCTGCTTTAAAAATGCTGTAATTTGAAATAGAAAGAAACTAAATTCAAGAGACAGAGAAATCTAATAAGTTTGGGGATGAAAATAAACGAAAATATCGATGATGTTAAGCGAACGTGGGCGTGTGTGCGCGTATGTGTATTTCTAGAGGGTGAAATAGGCCAGTTTGGGAGTGGGGTCGACTTTTGGATGTTGACTGTTGGTAATGGGTATTGATGGAGACGGTGGAGGGTCGCAGAAGGCAGAACAGAAGAAACACTCCACCGAAAAAAATAACACGAAATACCGTAAATTCTTTTGGTGTCACGCTCTTATCTTTATGATTTATGAATAGAAGGAAGCAGGAATAGGCTGAAACGATGGTGGGTCGGCGATGGAACGCGTTTGCGATGGAGATTTGTAAGAACTGAGGGAAAAAAGGTGTAGCATGTATTAAAAACATGACGGTGGTGACGAAGATGATGACGGCAAATTTTTTGTTCAAACATAAGACATTTTTCTTTACAGCTGTCAACTTCTGGCCTCGGCGGAACTGGTCTCCATTCCGTTATCCTTAGTGGAGGGGAGGATGAACTGATAATGATATTTCATCGCTGCCATTTTAGCTGATTCTTCCAATTTCTGTTTTCCCATTTTTTTCTTCTTTTTCATTTTCCCTAAAAAGCAGTTAATGGATTCATGAATATTGTACCATTAATGTATTCGGTTCAGACATATATTCGGACAGAGAAATGCCTTCATATCTGTATTTATTTGCATATTTATGCTGCAGAATTCCTGTAACTAGCCCGTGACAACTGAGAAGTATTGTTGGGTTTGAGTCCTTATGATTTCTTCCTATTGATATCGAAGAAAAAGCTAATAATTTTCTTTTAAATACTTCCGCACCAACTGATCACCTCTCAGAGTTGCATTTTCGGATTTATCTCGAACCAAATGAACAGCGAATAAAAAAATGAAAAAAGTGAATTATTAAAACATCTGAAAGACCTATCAAAGAGGCCCAACTTTTTTCCATCGCATTGTAAAGGCAAAATAAGAAGAATGAGAAGGACAACAAGAAATATACTAAGAAGAATATTTTGTGGACATTGAGTGGTTAAAAAGAATTTCAATTCAATCCCAATTCAATTCAATCCCGAGCCCAAACTATTCTCATCCATACTTTGAAATATAATATGAATGGCATAATACCGGTGCCGTCTTTCTTTTCAATGATATCGCGTAAATTTTCAATATAAATAAGATTTATTACCGGCTCAAGCAATTCGATAGAAGAAATGGAAGTTAACCCGTGTTGAATTGTCCGTATGGAGGAACGTGCACTAAGAATATGTGTAAAGACTATCGCCCAGCAGTGACTGATCTTATGTTTAACTCGTATTATCGCCACGAAGTACGAGAAGCATGAGTTCCTTTTAAAAAACCCCCACATTTTTCAATACTATTTTGAAATATTGGTCATATCATTATTGTTTAATTAATAAGTTTTTAGTTTAATAATTTCGTATTTTTTTCAGATCTAAATATTTAAATATTAAATATTTCGCTAGAATTTTTTCCATAATTCTTTGTTATAAATTTTATTTCTCTATAATTTTTTTCTATCGTTTATCGTGTTTTCTATCGTGATTCTATCCTTTATCAATACGAGGTGTTTTATCTTCCTTTAAAATTCAAAGTTTTTAGCTTCAGATATAAAAGTAATTAGTAATGAGAAAATTTTTTAAGGAAATAAGTTTTCCATGTTTTTAGGCTACGTCACTCAATGATCATCGTATAAAACACTCTACGCGGCGGTAAATAAATGGGATGCCTTGTAAGATGTATCGATATATCACTAAAAACCTCCCACGTTTTTCTCATAAAACCCTCCCCAAACCCCTGGATCAAGCTTGTCATCGATAACTCCTTCCTGCGCAATCATGAGTTACGCGAAACATGCATTCATTGCTTGGTTCACAGTAATCGAGCGTTTGTGTGTGTGTGTTCGCCTGACTCCCAACACTTCTAACAAACGCCTTCGGGTGCACTTTTTAATTATCTTATCATAACCGTCAACCATGTGAATTCGATCATCGTGGCGGCAGTCACTTGTGTTCGTTAAGTAGCAAAAGCAAGTACTGCATGTAAATCCGTTCATCACTTCATGAACTTCATGAACTTCATCCGTTCATCAAATGGGCATTAGAAGCAATAGCGGCAACAGCACGAGCAACAATAATCAAACCACGCAAGCAGGAGACTTAGAAAAAATCAACGGCAACAGAAGCAGTAGCAGCAGCAGGAGGGAGTTGTAGTTACATCGATTCAGGCTGTGATAGAAACAAAAGAATAACAAATAACCACTAAGTATTTGTTGTTGTTGTTGTTGTACGGTGCGAAATAAGTGTGATTTGTAGTCGAAATGCATTTGGCTGTCGGCTTGTTCGTATCATCCTCGCGACATGTTCGCAACATGGCGTGGCCGATTTCATTTTAAATACCATACAAAGCAACTGTTTTTTTTTTGTTTTTAATCCAGCGCTCTGTCGCGTAAAAATGAACATTACAATTACGCGGAACTATGTGTCGGAATTTTTATAGGTTTCGCCCCGATCGCTTTTCTGCCGCTGCCTTTTGCCGGCGTATCGTGCTTTGTGTGCGTTTGCGAAACATTTTTGGCGATCTATTGCGATTTGTGGCTTCGTCACATGTAAACGCACGTAGTGCACTTCCTCGACTTTCCAATTTAATTTAATTAGAAATTCAGCAAACGCCAAGTAGTTTTGTTTCGATGACATTAGACAGTGGGAGAATAAAGTGGGAAATCAGGGAAAACTGTTGGTAGTGATATTACTTTCTTTTAAGTTTTCTATGGTTATGCGCTAGAAATTGAAGAAAGCAACGGGAAACAAGTCCTTATTGGCATCTCCCGATTTTAACAGACGCATCCATATAAATAATTTCTCTTCTACAATTTGTTTTTGTTAGAATTTATTTTCATTAAATAAGAATTTAAATTTTGTTGAATTTTATAACAAATTCTGGTTTTCGTTCCAGATATTTGTTCCACTGGGTAGACCACTGTGTGGATTATACTGTCCACCCAGTTCGCCCACTGTCATCAAAAACTGTTTTCTGTTGCCAATATTCATCTTAATTTCTTCTTCTTCATCTGCATCTTCTCCGACGTTTTCTCAGTTTCATTGCATATTATTCTATCCAATTTTCGCCAGATGTTCTTCGTGGCCGGACATAAATTATTCGTGGTTTTCCTTTATAAATGTTCGAATAAATTCTCTTGAAATGCGGCGCAGCAGCAAGGATTAAAAAACGACGTAAGGATTATAGAAAGTAAGACATTATTGTTAAATTTGAGTTGAATGACAATAATTGGCAAAATTATATCAAAAATTGAAATGAATTTCCAAATCTTTTCACGGCTTCATTTATTTTGCTATTTTCGTTTCAAATACCTGTCTAAAATATGCTTCAATTTCAATTTTGTCAAGAATATTTCGACTTTCAATACAATGACTTTTCAATACAGTAATTCGACTCTACAATGATCTTCAATTTTGCAAACACTAACCTAAAAGTAAAAAACTTTTAATACTTGAGAATGATGCGTCGTGAAACTGAAGTTAATGCAATATTTTCATCACCATCAATAATGTTTTCTCTATTCAATTGAATTGACTATAATCTGTCAGAGATGTATTTGTGTGAAGCGGCCTAATTGTTCGGTTTAGTTTTAGTCTTATCATAAATTTCAAACGACAATCGAAATTTTATTCTGATTCTGAAGTAATTATTTTCGTTACTTGAGAGAACAAATTGAAGAGTCATTGAATTGGTTCTCAATGGAATTGATTATCTTTAATTATGTTTCTAAACAATACTAACGCAATGATTACATCTCAACTATATCAACAAAAACTATAGCTGAAAAATAATCTTTATCGACGAGGCGCATTTTTTGATGATTGATTATGTGGAAACGCATAATTGTCATACATCGGACCACTCTAACTCACATGAGGTTGACGAGGCAGCAGTGCATCCACAAAAGATAACTCTCTGGTGTGGATTTGGGCCACACCTGTTTGGGGCGGATTCATCAGTATTTCCTTGAAAACAAAGTTGGTGAGGCCATCACCGTCAACGGACATTAACGTCGACTTATTATTTTCTCTGAATATTTTCGATAGAAGTGTAATTTTATTTTAAAAGAGGTCAATTATAGTTTAAATACTTAAAAGTGCGTATGGTTCTTTCCTTCTTAGAAGTGCAGTACGAGCATCACAATCATGACTATCATTATTATTGCAAGAATTATTATCATTAATATTATCATCATAATCATTATCTTAGCCATCGTCACCACCAACATCAGCAATATATCTTAAAACATTCCCGGTAGATCGCTCGTGTTTTTGCCCTTATCCCTTTTTATCAGAATGGGCAAAAAATCGGGTAGTTTCTTCTTGTTCTTCGCCATTTTTCTTTCTGAAGATCCCTTTTCTTGAATCCTTCAGTTGCAGACACTCAGTCACTTTTCCACCTTCTTATTCTTATGTGCCTTTCTCAAGATGAGATTATGGAGTGTTGTTGTTGTTGTTGTTTCTGTAATTATTGGGAGGAGGTGAATGGGTGTACGGTGACAACGGTCGAGTATACAGGGAAAAAATAATTGAGAACGGGTGGGAGGCAGGGATCACCGTTAGAACCCGACACTCATTCGTACCGTGTGCTGAATTTCCGTAGAATTCAGTGAAGATGAATGCTCGCTCGCGCCATAAATATATACACAAAGCAATATATCTAAAGAATTCATAGAGCAAAAACTAATTTCGAAAAATACCAGAAAAAAAGAAAGGAACTCAGATATAAAAGCAAAAACAACAACAATTCTGTAGGGGTTTGTAAGCAGAGGAAACCACTGCCACTGTTGGCAGATGAGTAGCGAGTGGGAGAGTTTGGATCGAGCACGAAAATGTGACAGAGACATTCAGATATGAAGATATACGACCATAAAAGTAATACGCCAACAACAACAGCGGCAACAACAGCAACAATAGTAATAATAACGACAGCAACAATAACAATAACAATATCACTAAATATCAACAACATAAACCAATAAAGCATTCGTTGTTCGTTGGCTCGTTCTTTCATCCTTTGGCAGATCTGAGGTTGTCGGTTAGAGCATCAGCAGCAGATGCTGATTAAAGAAGGTGTCTGCCCATTCATCCGTCCGTCTGTCCGTCCATCTATCTTTCTGGGCCACCAAAAGTACTGGGATTACCGACCCCGTTACCACGCACCCACCACGCGCTACAAGATGGCGTTAGCAGCTTAAGGTGGTGATGAAAGGGTATGAGATGATTATACACTCTTGAAATGGGGAAGTAACCGCTAAAGTCGAGCAGAGAGTTTTCATTTCTTTGGACAAAATAAGAAGAAGAAGACGCGACAGAAGTAGTAGAGAAATTGGTAGGGGGTGAAACCTACCGACACTTAAAATATTCCATTTTTATGCTTCTTAAATCGCTACTAGGCGTTGGGGTATTTGTGAAAGGCACCGGAAAATGACGCTTTCGTGAAAAGAGAGGAAGGAAGATAACGCTGAACAGAACACGACCGGCTCGACTTAACGATTCGAAATTTTCATTTTCATTCTATTACATTTCAGCGCTTGTTTTTCAAGACCTGAAGAGGCTTGTGGTGTTGCGCGGCGCCGCGTGAGATTTTCGCGTGTTTCATCTCACGAAATGCGGGAGTGAAAATTGTAAATGTTATTGTAATTGTAACATCTAATTAAAAATGATTTGAATTGTTTGTTTGTTTGGTTAACTGCCTTCTATGGACCCGAAGTTTGGATCGTTGATTGTCTTTCTGACTGCATGTCTGTTAATTTGTACGTTTGTCTTCCCATTTGGTCGTCCGTTTGGCAAAATCCACAAGTGGTTTTTGGTTGATTGTTTGCGTTGTTCAACTTCAAGTGATTTAATTGTGAATAAATGAAAAGGGCGAATTGGAAGGGTAGTGCGTGTGTGCATGTGGCTGCTTAGATTAAGGCTGTAAAAACAAGGCAGTTTATTTTGGTTTCTAAATTGGTTGTCAACGCTCGATGACTTCAGTTTTTCCAAATTTACAGAATATTCTCGGTAACAAGCAATGCTTAGTTGTTTACACTGGTAGCGCGTAAGATTGGCCCAGCAGTGAGAGGGCCTATGAGGGACTGGAGGTAAACAAAAAATTTTTTTAGTGGGAAAAATTAGTCAACACAAATTATAATTTTTGGCACATACAAAAACTACAGATGAACTACAGATGAAAATACCGATCTAATAAGGTTTTCGTTTTTAAGCTCAAAAAATATTTATTTAAAAACTATTTTAAAAGTATTTAAGTGAACATTGAAAGTATATTTTTATGTGAATGGATTAAAAGATAATAAAAAACGTAAATTAATTTACCCGCACTAAATTTATTTATTTATTTTTATTTCATCTGAAATTATTTTTAAACAATCATTTCTAACAAAATTATAAGGAAAAAATAATTCTTTGCCAAAATTCTAGTCAGTAATTTGTTTTCAACACGAATTCTGCTTAAAATTAATTAACTACAAATAAAAAAAGTTAAACTTTGCTTCCTGAAGCTCCCACTGACCTTTTTATCTTAAAATCCGTAATGCTTAAATGGTTTAATATTTTTCGGGAATAAAAAATTTTACAAATTTTTGTAAATGAAATATATTTGAAATTTTCGGCATAAAATAATGACCTAATATGCTTACCAAAAATGTATGGTGTAAAATCAAAAAATTGAGGGTTTTGAAAAAAAACGGATTACAACTAAATAAAAAGCGGTAAAAATGGATTTACTAAAATATCAAATTTGTAAGCAATTTCTACTTATTTTCGATGTTTTGGCATGTTCTTCAGGACATGATATAATTCTAAACGAAATGAAAAGTTCGAGCTTAAACACACAATTGCCCATGTATGTGTGAATGCATGACGATTTGTATTCTGACACGTCGTCTATTGTTTCCGAATTCGTTTCACAGGAAACGAATGCGTTTGCTGTCTCAAAAAGTGTGAAAACCGCTAAAAGATTTATTCACCGAATAATTCACTGCGGTTAACCCAAAAACAACTGCGGCAATCAAACGACAATGGCGACAAAAGCGATGATTTCAACAGGAACAAGCATGACAATAATAATAATATTCGTAATAATAATTATTATTGCACATACTGAATGAAATAATTAATTTCCAAAAAAATAATTATTTTAAACAACAAAAACGATTTTTGTGCTTCAGGGATAATGTTGCATCTATAGGTTCCATCCTCTACTGCTTGACTGAGTGACTGACTGGACTGGCTGGTTCGCTTTAACGGAAGGAAAGAAAAATAATTATCAATGAAATAATTTTGAATTTCATGGTTGTTTGTTGTCGTGGTTGTCTCTTGGTTGGAAAGGTTGTGAAAAATTATAATAACAATAACCTTTTTTCCCACATGCCTTTTTACCCCCCCCCCCCCCACTGGGAAATATTTGGTAAAGCTTTACATACGAACGAATTCAAAATACAACGGTTCACCTCGTAGAATCGCGTCGTTAATGGACAAGCCGCGGTTTTGCTGGAATCAGTGAAAAGCAGGAAGTTTATCTCGCTGAATTCGGAACAATGTGTTCCGAATTATTTTTGATTAACACATAAATTCTTAAAAAAGCGGATGAAAATCGATTGGAAAGGACCTCACCTGGTTAGCCACCCTTGAATTATATAAATTATTAAATATTTCGAAATATCCTGTAGTCCTTTTTAAGGTTTCAATAAGGGAATACTTTAAACATTGTGATTATTTTTGTCTTACACAAAGCAACGCACTTGCATTGACATCCTGTTCCACTTTTGACAATTTTCCGCTCGAGCAATCTCTTTAGCAATCTCGGGCGACAAAAAGCCATGAATGGACAGTGGGGTCACGTAAAACGAAAGAGAGAGAGAGAGAGGGAGAAATAGGGAGCAAGAGAGCATGGTTTTCAATTAATTGTGTGTGCAAAGGCTGTTGGGAGGAGGAGACAAGCAGGAGACCAAGGCATGTATTTATTTGGGTTCCTCTGAGTGTTTCGCTGTGCGCTAGCGGTCATCCTGTAATTAAATTTATTTTATGCACTCATTCATTTATTCATGAACAATGATTAAGTCCAACACCATGCTGTAAGTCCCTACAGTAGCTTCCTCCTTCTCTCCTCGTATTTGCCCCGATCATTTCATTGCACCACGTTCATTCTTGTTCACCAAAAATTTCGAAATATTTGAACACATCTAGCGATACATGGTTTCTCCTATGGCCGCACTTTTCGAGCTCTAAATTACCATGCGTGCTCATTTAATTCTCGCTGGATTCATCGTTAGGCTCACTGAGTACCAAAGCAATGTTAAATCGAATCGAAAACTCGGTGGCGGTTCAAGTCGATTGAACAGAATTCGATCTTGAGGGTAAAATTAATTTGATTTTATTAATTTTTTTGGATAGCAGGAGTCGATATGAGTTGAATATGTTCCATTAAATGGCTCAGGAATAATTGAAAGGACTTTAGCATTAATTCTAAAATATCTTAAAATTTTCAAAGGAGTTTAAAGTATCATAGACCGGCCTTAATCCTTCTCTTTTCCAGAAACGTTGAAGTCATTGATAAGCTTTTCAATCCTTTGTTGGACCAAAATCGAACAATACGTCTTCTCCTACCTCGATAAAGAAAAGGAAACGGTAGACTGCCAGTCGACAAGAGTCTTATACTTTACCCAGGTTGAAAGAAAACGCTCGATACTCGTCAGTTCGATATCAAACAGGCTTCTTGAATAAGGATCCACGGAATGATATTGCTAGGGAAGTCGTGAATGAGGAAGAAAATTTTTTGTCTAGGCATTCAGTCAATACGCCCAATCTCTGAGAAGAGATCGAAGCAGTGAAGGGATGGAAAGGGAAAAGAGAAAGAACCGTAAATTCGTTTTGGAAGAAGACCAACGGAAGAAGGATTGCAGGAGAATGTCACAGCTGCACCATCACTGACTGGTTGGTCCGTGGCTGGCTCTCGAGCCCTCTGTCTGTTAAGCCACTTCTACCATTGTATTCAAATACATATAAGATACGCAGATGAGCGTGCCTGCCGTTCTTCGTTTTTCCAGGCTCTCCGTGGCAACCGTGAACAAGGATGGAAAGGATGGAGATGTCAGGACAACAACTGTAAGAACGATAACGAAAATTACAATGCGAAATGTATATCAAGCGGTAACAGCTGGTATCTACGCGATACAGTTGCAGCTTTTTCCTTCGCATTTAATTTGATTCCATTAGTACGGTTTGGTTTGGTTTGGTTTGGTTCAGTTCAGAAAAGTTCAGTACTGCAGACTTTTCATTCAAACATGTCGGTTGCAGTGGCGATTCCATATAATTACGCGTGTGTGTCTGTATAGGTGTCCTAGAGTTGTTGTTCAGCGAATCACTATTATTTACGAAGGCTGAGTAAGATGCTGGATTTTGGCCATCTATCTATATATCATACACTGCTGTTCGCCAGTAAGATAGACAGACAGATAAAGCGATAAATAAAGCAAGGAAACAGCGAGGATCTAGGAAGAGTGCAAGCCACCGCTTCGGACAACAAGTAAATGAGGAAGCAGGTAAGGACTAAAACAACTCCTCTATTTTCAGATATTTGTGGCCCCCAATAGAAATTGATTGGTGTGAAAAACAAGCTGCTTCTTCGTATTTTGTAAACGTGGCCTTATTAAGAGACGTAGGGTTAATTTAAGTCCGATTTCAGTTGAATTAGATTTAACTTTTTACGGCCGGATTGATTAGGGTTGAATAGGGTGCGAACGGGATCGATAGATGGTGAGGGAGGGTCTTCTGCATTTGGGTTTTATCAAGGCTGGGAACATTTTGTGTTTTGGTTTTTGTAAGAAAATAAAAGCTGAAATTGTTATTTCATTTATTGTTACGAATTGTAATTATGCCTTTCGGACTCGGTCTGCTTTTGAGCCTTATGCTTCTGGTTTTACTCTAACCGACAGTGGGCAACGTGCCCCGTGGGTGATTTATTGCAATCGACCCTCGAATTCATGGAATTCGTAATAAATTTGCTACATCATTGTCAGTTAGAAAGAGAAATGGGTGGAAGAGGGTACTGTTGAGGCATGTTGTGGTCGGGGCGTGAGACATAAGTTAGGGAGTTATTTGTTAGTGGGAAAGAGAGAGAGAGAGAGCTGTAAATAATTTGAGTTAGCTTCCAAATGTATAAGTTAGTGATACGAGTACTAATGATACCATTTTTTACTGGGTCAATACCTAAATTATAATAAAGGGTTCAGTTTATTTTCGAAAATTGTATCTTTGGTCTATATTTTTGTAAATATTTCATTATGCGTTGTGCTTCAGGCGCATTCGAGCAAGGATTTAAATCCAGAGGAAAATAAATTTAGGACTTAGTTAACTAACAATTATGTTGCGAGGATCGGTGCTTGGTACTAAAAACAAAAGGAGCGACAACAACAGCATTAGAAGCAACGCATTGTTTCTGTGAATCCATGAAATATTCATAAATGTATGCAGTCGCGACGAATGCTGCAATAGCAACAGCGCTTACAACAATTAAAGCCACAAGAATAGCGATCGTAATACATTCAGAACAATAGCTATGATAACACACACAAAAATAACAATAGCAACATTAAAATTCGAAGATTGCTAACAAAAAAATCTAAGCAACTGCAAAAAAGCCAAAATTGTTGAAAGGCGCTGCTGAATGTGTTAACTTAATAAATAATAAAGTAAAGCACAGTTAACTTAAAGTATTTACATACGGCATCAAAACAACGCAGGTAAACGCAGACACACATGCTCACACTCACGTAAGGATGTGGATATATTAATGCGCGCACATACATATTTACTGAAGCAACAAAGATGTTCTGCATTCGAGAACCAGAGGATGTTTAGCAACGACTGCAAGGGTTTAAAGTAAAAAAAAAGTCATAAGAAAGCATCCTCCGATTGGTCAAAAGACGAGAATGCATTGAAGATTAGGCTAGACCTACATTCCAAAATGATTCCTAAATGATTAAGTCATGGTCATATAAAGCAATAACAACGAGAGCAAGAACAAGTATACCCAACTCTATAAAAGAATTATAGAAGGTAGATGGGTGGATGTTTTATGGGTCGTATCTCTTTCGAACAATCGTAATTTAGGAGGGTCAAAAGATTTACTGAAGCCCATAAGCGCAAATGCAATCATTAATAGAAACTAAGCGGTTGGCTAGTTAGTCAACCGGCCGGTTGGTTGACTAGCCGTTTAATGAAAATTCAGCCAAAAAATTTGTTCGGAATGTGAGAAAAACAGGGAAGAAATTACCCTAAATCTTTGGGGAGAAATAAATAAATCAAGTAATAAGCGAATACTTGGCTGAATAAAAAGACAATCATGGCTTTAACGCTTTTCCCTGCCTCTTCTTCACACTTCTTCTTCGTTTCATTAATTTCGTTAAAGGCGAAACAGAGTAAAGTGAAGAAAATTTATAAAAAAATTATTGCTTAGGAATCATCCCTAAATTGGTATTGTCGGTTTTTGCTTTTCTCACCAAAAATTATCAACAAAAGATAAAAAATCCATTAAATAAAATACGATTAGCATAAAAAATATTTTATAAAAAGTAAAACTTCCTTCGACTTTTCCTTCAAATACACGCTGACTGAGGTAAACTCGAAGAGCTAACGACAAAAAGATAAATATGACAACAACAACAACCCTTACAATCAACAGAAGAGTAGCAGCGATAGCAATGAACACCTTCATTGCCCACATAAATACAACAAAAACAAATTAAAAAAATTTTCCTTTCCAAAAAACATTTGTCATAAATTATTTTAAATTTCTTTTCGTGGTCATAAAGATACCAATCAAGGAAATGAGGACATTCTGGAGTAAAAGATATTTGCTTTTTTATATTTTTTTTTAAATAAATTAAAATAAAATATTAAGAATTTTCCTGTAAATTGTAAGAGGAATGAATATAATATGAAAAATTCAGAAAGTTTTTTCTAATTTTTTGAGCATATTTTTAATTGAAATATTTTCTATGAATGTATTTTATTTTACAAGAAATCATTATATTAATCACTCCAATAATTTTTAATTAAAATTTTCTAAAATATGAATGCATTAGTTTATAATAATTTTGTAAAGCTACAAAATAGTATCGATAATAGTCTTCAATTGCTTTCTTTTATGAATTGCTTAAATAATTTAAAGATTTTTGAAAATATTAGTAAAACAATTTATTACATTTTATTTTGTTATAATGTATTATATTGTATGATAATTTCCTAATTTTTTTTAAATATCCAAATTATTTTACAAGAAATTTGTAATTTTTTAATTTTGTTTATTTAAGGCACTTGATAGATTCTTTTGTGAGGGTGGTGGTAAAATCATGTTTATAATTTTGTGAAAATAAAATTGTGTTCCAACTCGTTTGTTCTGACTCGTTTGTATTAAATCTCATTGGTGTTTTTTTTGCAATTAAAGAAAACTCTGGTCGAAGCTAATTTGGATACATTAATTTTCTTTACCGCAATGAATGCAATAAATATTTTCTTGTTTCTTTTGAATTAGTGTTAAGTACTTTAGGCCTTAGACCAAAAGGTAGAAAAAAACGTAAAAAATTGTGAATATAAAGAGACAATAATAACAACAACAAAAGCAACAACCCCCAAAGAAACATTCCCTTCCAATCGGTTGGTCGAGCCGTCTTCTGTTCGAACCACTTCCTCGTAATTTACGACATCATCCATCATTTTTATCGTAGAAATACATTTTTCCTGTTTTAGCCTCTTGTCATTGGCCAAAAAAACCCTCGGTGGCGGCGGTAAGCACACGCCGACGCCTAAGATGGTAGATTCTAATGCGATGGGTGTGTATGTGTGTGTTTGCCTGTTTGCAGTAAACATAAGTCCTCAAGCAATTGGGGAAAGTGTCTTCTGTATCTTTTGAAAGAAAAGAAAATTTCTTGTAAATATAAATAGAAATATATTTGTTTGTATGATATCGATATTGTTGGTAGCGGTCGTGTTGTATTTATCTTATTCTCAATCATTTCGCAGGATTCGCTTCAATGCCATTGTCACTGATGCGTTGGTCGCCAGCGAACCGAATTCGAGATAATGCCAAAAACATTCGTCCTTTTCCTGTCATCACCACAACCACGTCCATTGATCCTACCTTCCCCTTCTCACAAAATTGCTGCTTCTTATGCTTTTCTTGATGGTGCTTAAGGGCACCCTTCCCCCCACCCTTCCTTAACGAGAAGAAGGAGACGAGACAACAGGATACGGAAGGAAATATTAAAGTTTCATTTCAAAAGGAACATTTCCAGTTGCCTTTTTTCTTCCCTTTTTATTTGTTTGCCGTAACACCCACTAGAGCCCTTACCATTCCTTTCGCTCTTGCAACCTAATCGCCTCTCCGCTTCCATTAAAAGAAATCTTTAATTTTAGTCGGCAAACGCTGACTGGCCATAACTTATGCACAGAACGATAGCCGCGCCACTTTGTTCTGGCATTGAAATCTGAAATAAATCTAAATATCTGAACCCACACGACTTCGTTTTATTAGAATAATTAAACAAAAGAGTAATTTTGTGACAGAGATTTGGAAGGTCGATTGTCATCGTAATGGGAAGATTTATTTGACACGCATTCGGTCACAGATGAACATATATGTATTTCTATGATCCCTGAAATTGCGATTCGAACAACTAGAGAAACGAGTTATCGGTTGTCGTAACTATTCCGGGATTGAATAAAATTTTATCGTTTTTTTTCAATTGCGTAGGTTTGGAAGTGAATTAGACTGAATTAGACTGAATTTGATTCGATTACAAAAGCAGATAGAGTCCCACAAATATTGTTTTTATTGTGCACCTATCTCGTTTTTATTCAAATAATGCACTTTGTTTATTATTTCATGAATAAAACCAAGCGAAGGAAGAAAATATTATTGATGACATTCTTTGAAGTATTAAAATTGAGCGTTAAAGTTAGATTCTTAATATAGATCACACTAGAAATTAGGAGCTTATATAAAGCTAAACCAATGTTGGTGTACTAATAAGGTAATAAAAAATAAGTAAAAGTGTTAATTAAACTGGGCCAAATCGTATATATCCTGACTAATGCTTTTAGTATATCAATAACACCTTTCATGTTTAAGTTTATGTTTTTGGGTGATGTTTTGTGTAAATGTATGTACATAATGTTAGCAGCAATCTATCTGGTAAAGAAGATTTTTAATAATTAAAATAACAATAATTATTGAATACGGATTGGTATAAAACACATGGTATAAAACAATAACGGGAATGCCACGCCAATTTTTGGTAGTTTTATAATCTTAAACACTGTCATCGCAGTCATAAAATTTCTGAAAAATGGGATTCTACAATTATAATTCATAAAAAGTGGTTCAATAACAAAAATCACTAAGAACACTTGGAATTCTTTTCACTTTTTTATTTCTAAATAATTTTGATAAATGAATTATCTTCAATGTCTTTATACTCAAGAAAATAATACTGATTTGAATTACAAACAGAAAAAAATACATTAAGATAAAAGCAAACGGTATTATGGAAATTAATTAATTCTGTAATATTTTTTTCCAGAATGTTGGAGAAATCTATGTATCCTTATTTATTTTTAGAGAAATTTTATTATAATTATTTTTGAAATTATATACAATTTGAAGGAATATATTGGCAATATTTAGATATGTTTTGGAGTAATTTAACCCCAGACACTATAGTTTCACCTTTGAAATAAGAATTGTTTATGTTAATCGTGATATACTTCAGATTTCGTTATGAAATAGTGTACATGTATAGACTACTGATGAAGTAAAAGAAAACCATTGCGTGGACTCAGATCGTCGCTAAAAGCGGCAACTTGTGTCTAAATTTCATCATTCATCCTTCAGGACTTCAAAGGAAAGAATAAAACAAAATGACGTTAAAACAAAATTAGAATAAGAAATAAATAAAATTTTTGTGTTTAAATATGAAAAATATGTGGACAAAATGGATAGATACGATGTATACTTTGCATAGACGTTTAGGATAGCTTGAAAATGCCGGAGACTCCAACATACACACACACACACATTTGTTGTGTGCAGAAAAAAGTGCTTACGTGTCGTTTGTGGCGCGGCATGATGTTTGAAAAATACCATTCTTGCTTGTCGCTAAAGACTTCATCTCATACGCCACAATTCGTTTATCATTTTTTTCTGCAGTTGGTCGTACGAGCCGCACGTAATTGATGACTCCGACTACGATGCGCATGCATGCACGTCTTAAATATGTCTTAAGTATGTGGCGGGCATTGGTTCGCAACAGTGTAGTCATGAAGAAAATGAATTACAGCAATAAAAACAAAATATATTTCAAATGCTGAAAAGCGTATGAATAAAGGACGACGCAACAGACTTAAGAAAATATATTCAAAAAAGTGCATGTCAAACCAAATAAAATATGAAACGTAGGTTTTTTTCTTGAAAATATCAAAAGCTCAGAAAGACTCTTAGGAGTCTATGAAAATATTCTTACTTTGCTTTAGAAGAAAATGGCGGAGAGAAATAAGTTTCCAATAAGTTTTCTTTTATTTTAACAATATCTTGAATTAAACAGAAATAATAAATTAACAAATAAATATTATAAATATGGCACAAATATATAAAGAAAAAATAATTAAGTATTAAATAATTATCACAAATTAATAAAGAGTCAAATTATGGGGATGAAATAGTTGACATTTTCGTACTGACAAAAGTGAGAATAATTTATAAAAACATAATTTTTCATAAGCCTAAACATATTTTAAAGAAGTAAAGGTCGACGTAAGTTTATAATTAATATGATTTTTATACTATGTTTTATTCAATACTTTACCTTTAAAATTATTGTACATTTTTATATTTGTTATTTGTTACTTACTTTATGGGCAATTTTAATTATTATTTTATTTCATTTGTATTTATTTCTGAATTTTTTAATATTTATTCTTTAGTAAATTAATTTAATATAATTTAGAACTTTTTAATAATCTTTTCTATTTATTCAATTATTTATTCAAAACTACTGTTTTATTTTTTTTTGTTTTATTATTTAATATTTTCGTATTTATTGTAAATTTTGTAAGCAAGAATTAATTAATATTTAATTAATTTTTATTTATACATTTATGCTATTTTTATAATATTTATTTGTTAATTTATTCTTCTTGTTAAATAATAATAATGACCTATTAGGTTGCAAACGAGTTGGATGCAAATCCAACGGACTTTCCCTCCCATAGAATCAACTTTTTGGAGCCAAATTATTTGGAATGAAGGACTTTTTTGTGCATACTTCGTCAATTACTACTATAATGTCTTTCTTTTTTCCAATATTTTGCAATATTCTTTCCAATATTCTTTCCGAGATTTTAAAATATGAGAATAATAAATTAAAGAAAAGAAGAAGATTCGCAAGAGTAATGGACGCATTTGAAAAAATTATGATCAATACGCTTTCCTTTCCTTTACATTCGTCTGCTTTTGTTTTTTGTTCACTTCAAGTCTGCCTTCACTTGTTTTAAGAAGCGATGTCATGTTTATTTGTTTTATCAAAAGCAATATTTTTCCTTCTTCCAAATGATATATTTTGAAATTTATCTCTTTCTCAAATTATGATCGGTGATTATTTCCGGCTTCCGATTCTTTGTAAGCAATGGCGCGTCGCATAAAAAGTTCTTTCGAATTATTGATATTTTCTCTGCAAAGATTTCGAAAAATTGTAGATAAAAAATGGTGACACCATTAATGATAGTTCAGTAAATTTATAAGAAAATGGAAAAGGAAAAGTTATTAAATATTTACAACGAATTTAATTGGTTCACAAAAGAGAGACAGACAGAGTGTGGGAGCAAGATAGAGAGGGAAAAATGGAAGAGAGTGTAAGACTTATTGCTTCAAAAGTGACAAAGACAATCTTGCTGACGTTTTTACAGCATTTCTTTCATAAAATATATTTGAATTCAAAAATAAATGATTGCATAAATTTCATGAGGCAGATGTTCGTTTCGTTTGTCTCAACTGTCGCTTTTCATGATCTAGTTGTATATCATCATCATTATTGCCAACAGTGTTGTTGTTTTATTGCTCTCAATGTTTGTTAACATTGTTTTTGTTTTTTGTTGTAAGTTTTATATTTATTTATCTCAAACAATTTGGCCATATTGGAACCATATGCCGGTCTCATGGCGTCTGATTGCTGTTTAGCATATAAAAGAATGATTTCTGATCCTGCAGTTATTTCTTTATCATCTTCGCTTATTCAAATTCAAATTTTAATTGGAATATATTATAAGAAGCAAATCCATTATATACGAGTACGTTTGCGTGAGCAAAAGGGAGCAGCAGACGAATAAACGAGTAAACGAACGACATAGACCAAGCCGGGAGTGTTGCCATCGCCACCTTTCCGCTACATAAATATAATTGCATTTCGTAATAATTAGAATAAAAACAACAATACCAACAATAATAACAATAATAATGACATTAGTAATAACAATAACAATATTAATCGAGTTGGTTTGTTTACCAAGAGATCTTTTATAATTTAAGTCTGCGAAGGAACAAACTGGCTGAAAAAGAAAAGGACAATCAGAATTTCTGTCCGGAAAATAATTTATGAGTTCGCAACTCATAGATTGCCATTTTATGTTTGATTGAGTTTATTATCGACAATATTGTACAATATGTTAATGATATCGAGTATTTCAATCAGTGGCCAATTGTATGACTTCATTAAAGGTTATAGAATAATAATGCATAATTTTTTACGCGAGTAATAGTCAGACTGTATTTGGTAAGGGGCCGTTTTTAAAAATATACCTAATATTTAAATTTCCGAATGAATTCCTGAATATGTTTTTCCCGCAATATTCAAACCTTCAAACTAGTATCTCAATAAGTTTTGCTTTTCCAAAGCTCTTTAAACAACAAGTGAAAAGCTCAAAGAGCTGTATTTAGGTAACGTTGTAAAGTAGTTCTCAACGATCTAAATCACGCCTCACGAGCGACACTAAAGTGTGGACAAAGTACAGAGAAGTATATTGAAGAGTTTGAAAAGCCATAAATAAAAATTCAAAAGAGCTCTTTGGTGACCTAGAAAGAGATTTTGAGAGACCCAAAAACCATTAAGTCTTAGGAACTTGTCTTTAATAAGCTCACATGCCACCCTTTAAGACCTGTATGATTACCAAATGGCTTGGAAAAGTTCCACAAAGTGAAAAAAGTGTTTAAAAGACACGAAAAGGCACTTAGGAACGCATAAATATTTCCTTTTAAATAACTACATCGACTTTCAAACACCTACTATTCCTTTAAGGATGGGAAATGCGCTTAGGGAAGCCCATCTAAAATATATAAATTTATCCTCAAATACCTGAGAGCTGTTTTTAAAGACCTGTTCACGGATATATTTGGAGAACTGAAATGTTTCAGTTTCCCAGACAGGTTTCTTTAAAGCTGCAAAAATATCTGTTTTAGGACCTAAGGCTGTAACTTAAAAGAGACTTAAAGGGTGTCTTCTAGTGATCTAAATGTTTGTGTTCCCCTCGGTGGAGATTATATTTAAGACTTAAAATATTGTCTTAGAAAACCTTTATGCCGAAGCCTATTACGAGGGCGATACAGAAGATATCTATAAAGAACCAATTATATTTCTCGAGTTTATCTCTCTTTGAAGCAGACCTAGATGTCTGAGAACAAAGATGTCGATTTCATACGTATTTCCGTCTTATATTATTTTATTACCATCGAAATTTTTTGGTTTGCAATAGAAACAACAATAAGGAAAAAAGAAGAGGCTGCAGAAACGAAAGCCCGATCAACGAACTGTGAATGAAAAATGAATTGGAATTCAATTGACAAAATATCTTCGCAACAATCGCAAAAACAACAAGAAATTTTAGTTTAAGTTAGAGTTGCCGTTCATCTTACAACGAGAGTTATCACCCGATAAGCTAAGTATAATGATATTGTTCCTCTTCTTCTTCTTCTTCCTACTGCTGCATTTATTTACTGCGATGCCACTCGATGGAGACAGGAGGAAAAGGAGATATATTTTGAAGAAGTTTCCTCGGAAGAATAAAAATGAGGATCACGAAGACGAAGGTTTAAGAGGATATTGGATAAAGGGTGACGGTGCCGCAATAAGAAGGTTGAGGCAAAAGAACTGCCTGGTGGAAACCAATGAAGCATAAGTTTAAGAAATCTCATACAATAAAAATTGAATTTATTGAGAATCACTTACAACAGAATACGATTATTATTACAATGATCGTTGATGCTGGTGTTGTTCTTGTTATCCATTCCACTTCCTTCTGTGTCGTATATTGTTTAGTTCTGATATTTGTCTGTTAGGTTCGGTTGCTTGTGATTGTATTACTGTGGTTGTTAGGAATTGTTCAAGTAATAATGCTAAAAACATGAAATAGAGAATAATAAAAATAACAACAACAACAACAAATAGCATAAATTAATAAGAAAACGACAGCAACATCAATAAAGGAGCCATAAACGAATAAAATCAAAGAAAAAACGACGAAGAAACGAAGAAGGGAGGGCTATTGTCTCTGCATATATATAAAACAACAATAACAAAAACAACAACGATGTTTGCACTTTGCTTTTGAGGATTGAAAAATAAATTCCGGTAGCCGGTAGTTCTTGAGCACTATTAGACTCGTTGTTGTTGTTGTTGTTATTGCTTCCGATGATGCTGTTATTCTTCTTGTCTTTAAGCCATTATGCTTATTTGTGTATTTTCCTATTTGATATTTGCTCAATGAATTTTCGATTTTTTTGGGTATTTATTGGTTTTTTTATTTTGTTGTCTTTTTTCTATTGATTTACTATTATTTATTTTATTGCGTAAAACTATTACATATTTCCCAATGTTTTTTGCTATTTTTGTTGTGATTGCGGTCATGGCGATAACATTCCTTTAGTTTAGTTTTTTGCCGGCCATTTCTGATATTTTTACTTCCTATAGTTTTTCTTTATATTAAAGTAGAACGTATTAAATGGTCCGTGAGGATGTCCTGCACTTATGTAATGATTAATATGTTTTCAGTAATTTTTCTTCTCTCATACAAAGTGGAAAGGATTTCAAATTTAAATTTTAGTTCAAATTCCTTTGGTGGATGTTTATAACTTCTATATTCCAGCAGATATTTAGCCGCATCCCAATCGACAGTTATAAGAAGATAATTTAATTTTCTATGTTTAGAATTGTACTTTTATATTCTAAAGCAGTTGTTCTTCAAGCATTTGTTCGCAAATTGTAAGTATGAATTCCAGAAAAGGATCGACCAACAAAAATTCAAAGTTATTATTATAAAAATTCAAATCGATAACGAACTTATGGCTTTTTATCCAGATTTTTAAATAAAAAATTGGGAATCTTTTTAGGAATATAATTGATTCGCAAAAGTCAAAAGTTATTTGAATGTGATATAGCAAACAATGCCTCTGATTGATATGACACTAATTAGGAATAGTCATAACGATATTGTGGTGTTATCGTAATGATTACAATTAGTATTTAAGTCAGTGCCTTAGCAATGATTTTTATAAAACAATGAGCAAAAATAAACAGTAAAAATAATGGCATGAGTTATCAGGGATTTCTTTCTTAATTCCTTTTAAGTTGGCCTTAATCATTATCGAAACCAATAACGACGGTAAGAACAAAAATCTCAATTTTAAAATTTTACCAAATAATGACATGAAAATTTATAAAACGTTAAATCTAAAAGTTAATCTCTTTTGCAAATCTTCTTTTTTTTCTCCTAAAAATATTGTCGTTACCGACCCATTATAACAATCCACCATAATCCGGTGTTAAGTTCAGAAGAAAAGTTCAACAAAAGAAAGAACAAACAAATCCATCGCGCATGGCTTTGAAATGGAAAATACTGAGGAAAAGAAGATTAAAAACTCGTAGTTTAAAGAAATTCAAAAGTGTGAAGAGCTAAAAATTATGAGCTGCAGCAAGGATCTAACCGAAACTGCATCAGGCTGCAGCAGCCAATGGGCAGGAGTCTGGCATATCTAAGAAAGAGTCAAACACTTAAAGACATAAATCATGCAATTTTATAAGCACTTCAGACTCACCAAAGATTCTAAAGTGGGATATCACAGCGCTTGTAGGCAAGTCGCGCCGCGATAAAAAGACGTTAAAGCCGGATTGAAGTAGTATGCAATGTATTCATATCGAGCATGTGGCATTGCGGCAACGACTACAGCTAAATCTTTGGCTTCGGTTTAGGCTGATGATGCATGTGATTGCGATCATAGTCGATGCGCAGCAAACGCCTTCTCCGTTCAATGAACCGACCCAAGCGTTATTTCTTTCGACCACGAAGCAAGCGATCGATTGATCGACCGACAAAACGAATGTATGACCAATATTATTGCAGATGGAATCCTTGGCTGGCAATAATCATCTCGATGTGGCCAAGTTTGCGTTGTTTAAAAGCTAGAAGAAAAGAAAATAAAATGAAATACTTGAGGGAAATTGAATTCCTGTTTAACGGCGGTTAGCTTCAATAAATTTCGAGAAATTTAGATATGATAAATTGTTTTTGGTGTATGAGATACGGTGTGTGTGTGGGTTGTGTGCGTGTGTGTAGTGTACTAAGTAGTGGTTGTGTACTAAGTGTGTTCTTCACATATAATATTATAAAGAGGCTATACCCCTTCTAGTTCCGAGGCAGTACTTGGATCTACGCCTTTACAGTACTTTTTGCGATAGTTTTTACTAGCCTCTAAACACCTATAGTTGACCTAAATAAACACTTCCTTCCAGCATGCAAGTATCTCTTCACGGACAACATCACTTCAACTCACATTTTTGCAATCTGTCTAATATCAGGCACACAATCGCTTTACGCGATTATAGCTTTTTCCCGCTGCAGCAACTTCTGGTAACGTAAGTCTTAGTTCTTGCGAAGCTCCCTTGGCCAGGGAGAGAACTCCGTCTCATGCATTATTTGTGGACATAACGGTTGTGTAAATTTTTGAGCTTTAGCAAGAGCAAGTTTATTAAAGGTCCTTATAGCTTATAGGTAAGGTCCCGGGGGCATTTTCTTCGATTCTGTATATTTCCAAGAATATTTCTTTCTTACTGCACCGGACTTCTTTCCTTAGCAGTCTTCTTTTATTTTTTAACTAGCCCAGCATTTTCACTTGTATCCTTAACACTAGCTCTAAAACAGTCTCTTCGCACCCTTATCCGCACCCAATTTACACGAAACTTCGCAACGATACTATAGCACCAATATAAAGGAGTATATGCGTGTGTGTTTGTGTGTGCGTGCGTTTAAATGTGTGTTTATTTTTAGAGTTTATTTTTAGTTTCAATTTTAGAAATATAGAAGAGTTAATTAATTTGTTGTATTTTAGGAAATATTGTCTTCTAACTCCGGAAAAGTATTGGAGATTTTTGAACAAAAATGCGGTAGTTAGACATTAAGGCAAGGAATCACTTCCGGGAAGATTTCCATTTCATGGAGTTGTAAGTGCTGATATCATAAATTTTATAAGATTTCGTTGTGTCCAAAGATAATTCGAGTATATCTATTCGATTTCAATTCTTATGGCAGTAGAAGCTAAAAAATTCGGATGACAATAATGATGACGATAGTGATGGAAAGTAATCAATATAATAAAGATTACGAGGAACCGATGCAACTATTGAAACGACCATAGCACTCTCAGCAAGAGACCGAAAAGACGAAACACACACATAATCTAAGTAGCAAAATCTTTTTCCATTCTAAACTAATATAGTAAACGAGACCTTCCCTCGAGAAGCGGTACGCATTTTAGCAGCGTTCTTCAGAACTGGAAGGAGCAGAAACAGAAGGAATAGAAGCACAAGACGATCTAATTTAACTCACTCTTTCACACTTTTTGAACAGTAGTAAATGATAGAAAGATTTCTAAGCAAAGGATTTAAACTTAATACCTCCTGAGTAATGACTTTTCAAAGGTATTTGTCGGTCTGGAGGCGAGAGTGGTGTGTGTTAAATCGAAATTTAGAAATGGAAATTCGATATCCGCAGCCTCCATCGTTATATACCGTCCATTCCTTTTTTCACTCCACTCTTCCTTCATTCTTTTTCCTTTCATTCTATTCTCCCCACACTTTCCTTGGTTCTGTTCGTTTCATTTGCCTCCCATACAATGGAAAGATTATGTCTAGGATTTCGCATAGAATCGTCGCTAACCTGCCGCATGCTTTCGCACCGTTCGCTTCTTCGTGAAGGAAGGAAGAAATTTTAAGTGAAGGAATAAGTTTTCCGTTCGTTTCGTTTGTCGAGTGAATAAAAAAATTAATTTAAGTTGAAATTAAATCGGTGTGCCATCGATTTCATTAAGCCTATAATGCAAAATAACGAGGAGAAGAAGAAGAAGGCCAAGAAAGGGAGCAGGAGCATATGATAGAAATGTGTCCTCAAGAAAAAAATGGGCTTAAAGTACGCTCTTATTTTTTGCTTAAAAATCTTAAAGAAAATAACAAGATGTCAGAAATAAACGATGCGGTTATTTATGATGCTCGTAATAGATTACCATATTATGGACGCAATTATGGAGCCAATCATGAAGAATATTATGTGATATCTTTATTTCCTGAAGTCTTCCTGGTTATCTGTAATGCAGTTAGAGGTTCAAGTGGTCCATAAATTTCTTCTAAAATACATTAAGAATACATAAAAAATCGAAAAATCGTAAGAACTTAATGATTTATGTGTTTATTGATTTTTCTTTGGAGTTTTTATTTTTTCAATAAAACGATTTTTTGCTTTTTTATGCATTAATTTTCGTTAACCAAATTATGGAGTTTTTTATTAATTTACGTTATCCTAGTTATAGAGTTTAATTTTATTGAACTAAGGGGTAACTGGTTTATATTGCAAAACCAAAGAAATTTAATAAAGCCGTCGCTGCGGAAGAGGGTTCATTGGTGTTTGTAAAGGATCTGAATTTAATTCAATGAATTAATTTAATCTGAATTCAATTTTTAATCACGAAATTTTCTTTTCTTTTGTAAAACCTTTACTTAATTTTATTGTTGTTTCATACTATTCTTTATCAAATCGTAAAAGAGAAAATTGAAAATTTTAGAAGCGAAAACTGATTATTCTCGAACAAACTGAAAAAAAATAAATTTGAAATGTCGATTTAATAACAAAAAGTCGAACACGTACAGGCTCTCACACACATGATTCTGTTTACAGCTATCCTTACACACACACCAAGTGTGTACACTACATATGGTACACAAATAGAATCAATACCGCCATGCACAACAAACACACTTGAAAGCGGATGTACTTTTTTCCTTCCAAAGGAAAAAAAATCGACAAATAAACTTAAAACAATTTCGCAAAAAAAAAACAACAAAAAAACAAAAAAAGGAAAACTTCGGGAAAAATAATAATAACAATAAAAAATCAGCCATCGAAGAAGAAGAATGAGAAGATAAAGTAGCAAAAGTTTTGCCAATTTTTGTTGCTCATTTTGAATTCTCTGTAAAAATATACAAGCCCGTATAACGGTATAATTTGGAATGTGAAAAATACACAAGAAACTCTTCCGCTCATGACAAATTGCAGACAAAGTTTTTGAGGCAATAAAATGTACAAACAAAAGCTAAAAAAGTTTTGCTCTGTTAACTATATTTTTTAGGTTCGATTTAATTTTCGATTCAATTGTCAAAAATTCAAGCGCTCGAGAAGATTTTGCCGGAGACATTTTTGGAGGTTTCTGCGCCCTGCTTTTTCTTTATCAGTCTAACTATTTGTTGTTGTTTTCTTATATCTATCTGCGACTGCTTGGATAAAATTTGAAAAAAGAGCTTGCATTTCATTGGAGGGAAAAGTAGCAGCATCTTTGATAACAAGATCGACAATAGAATTATTTATTTATTCGTATATTTTAATGAAGTAATAAATTCAATTTTTGTTCCTTATCAATAAAAATCGATTTTAATCGCATCTTTTAAATCGCATCTATTGGCAAAACTCTAGAAAAATTTATGTCAAAAGTTATTTAATGTTAAAATAAAAAAAGCCTGAAAGAAATAAATTGTGGAAATAGTTATTATAATTTACAGTTCGCCCTTTACGAGATTATGCTAAGGAAATATTTATAGTTTATATCTATTAAATTCAAAATGGGATAAAACTGCAATCTTATGAATTTGATATTTGAAATTTCGATTATTTCCGTGTGATCATAAGTTTTGCGCACTTTTTTAATTATTTCTCTTTTTTACGTTTTCTTTGTTTTCTTTTATTATATGTAGAAAAATATAATAAAAGAATATTATATTTAAAATTATATAATTCTTTTCACTTATTTACATTCATATACAATTCACTTACTTACATCAATGAGCGTACGAGCCTTTCCGATAATATAAATAAACTGATATTTTAAAATACAAACAATTATAAATTAAAAATATTTTCTTAAAATTATTTATTCTTCTATGATAAGTTTTTGTTGGCATACGTCTTTTTTTGGAAAAAATGTTGCAAGAATTGCAGTAGTGTAAGAGAAGGCCAGTTATAGGATCGCTCCATGAAAAACGTTCTCTATAAATTATAAGGACCAAAATAGCGGAAATTGTTTTTGTATTTCAAAATTTGAAGAAATATTCCAACCATATTTGATAAACTTGAAATATAGATGATAGTCCGAGATATAGTCTTCCCGGCATATATTTAAGCGATGTCTTTAATTGTGACAGATGTTATCAGTCGTAGTATCGTCTGTCTATTGAACCCACAATTACAAGGAAACCAATAAACATATTGAAGTAAAATTCGGCAAAAATATTTTTTATTTTCCTAGGCTTTCCTATTTGCTATTGAAAATCGGGAAATCGAATCAATGTAATGCCTTTTTTTCTGAGCTAATATGACACTATGTGTGCCCATAGGAAAATTGTTCAGCTAGCAAATGAACTTAAAGTTAAACTTTTACTTTCGAATTCAATACCCAAGTTAAAAACATACTCCTAGAAAGGGTACATTCTCCCCGCTAGTTAAAAATAAATCAGCGACAGAAGAACGAATATATGTATCGGTTACACAATTTATTTTATACACTTCTGTTTTTGGTTTTGAAAATGGTTGCCATCAAATTAATCTCATAATTGTGATTATGGCTTATTGAGAATCGGTTACTACAGCTTATATTATAGAGAAAATTTAAAACAATTTCTCTGAAAAAAAGGGATTTGTTTTTATGATGGTCACAGCTTTGCCAAGACTGCATCATTTGCTCAGTTTCTCTCACTTACTTTAAACAAATTAAAAATGAAATAAATCCTTAAAGAGTGGAATTTTCAAACTTTTGCCTAATTAAGCTTTTTCCCATTTAGGATTTTTTCATCGTATTTTTATTATAACATTTATCTCTTTTCTATCCAATTCATTGGCGACTTCATAACGTCGTCTTCATATGTCTCCCCATTTTCATTTTTCCTCCTTTTCACATTCACGCTCTATCTCTCTATCTCCCTCCACGCAGTTCATCTCTTAAATGAATGAACTAAATGATTTATTGCAATTTCAATTTCTTTTCATGGCTGCAACACCAGGCACAACAACAACAACCAAGCCAACAACTGTAATGTAGAAGATTATGTTAGTCAAAAATAATGATATGAATGAACTCGTCTGAGTTCCTTGCGGAATTATTATTTCTCTTTGTTTCTCCATCTCTCCGTCTCACTCTCTTGCCACTTCATCTACTTCTCTCACCCTAAGTGGCTAACAACTTCTTTCGATTGTCTTTCTGAAAATTTATTATTCGAAGTTGTTTAAGAGAAATGACCAAAGAAGTTTTAAACAGAATCCACTCGAAAGAGTCACTCTTTCCTCCTTCATTTCTTTATTAGACGTCCTTAAGATTGTTAAAAGGATGATAATAAATATAACAAGAACAAGAAAACAAAAACTGGAATAGAACTTTGGAAATTTTAATTTGAAAAATAACTCAAATTTGCAAATTTTTAAAAAATATTTAAAAATATTTTAGAAAGTGGAATAAAACAAACTTACTATTGGTAATTTACTGCTATAAAAGTATTACCGCTTTTTAAGGGAATCCTTGGAATTTGGGCTGACAGTGACATATTTTATAGTTTTTGAAAGTGATCGCTTTTTTGGGAAGGATAAAGTATTGCGAACTGACGTTCTAATCATGAGCCTTGGTTCATCTTAGGTGTCAGACTCTGTATTCAGCAGGTTTTGGTACTAAGTTTGCAGCATACACCGTCTTCGCTTTAAATTCGAAGAAAAGATATTCGAACTTTTACTCATATGCGTGCATCTATCCGTTTTTAACAAAGGGTGAAAGGGTGGAGGACTCTTCTAATTTATCTTATTTTCTACTTCTTCGCACAGCAGGCTCAATTTTCTTTTGCCTTCTCCTTCTTACTGTTCTTCTTGCGTCCGCAGCAGCTTGCAAGTGTTTCTAATTTCACACAAACTCCTAACAAGCAAAATAAAAAAAAAACAATGTAAGAAACAAGAAAAGGAATAACAAACTACACAAAGGGCGGACAAAAAATATAGCATGAAAAATAATTCAAAAACCTTCTGTTGCTCGCTTACTTAAAATTAATTTAATATCCTTGCTCATCCTTAGAAACTTCGCATGTTGATAAAGCATAACATAATGCGCTGGCAACTCTATACTTAATCATAAAATTTTGGTGTCGTCATTGTTGTTGCTGCTGTTGTTGTTGTTGCTCTGCACCATTTTTGTTTCAATAGGGCTGAAGTAGGAGTGTGTGCGTTGGAATGTGTAAGAGTGTGCGCAGTCAAAAAGAGTTACGACATGGCGGCTCCATTATATCGCCTTCAATTCGCTTGATACTTGTTCGTTCGTTCGTTCGCTCTTTCATCCATACATACGCAGTACACGGTTACGTGCTCGGCAGCAAAATCCGATCCTTACAGGATTAATTAGCGTTCCATTACAAAGCTCTACAACAGCAATAACAGCAAAAAACAGCTCACACAGCAGGCGACAAGGAAGGATTATTCGGTGCTCTGAAAAATGTTCGCCTTTCGAATGAAGTTTCGCGATGACGAGCTCGACGATGCATATGCGCTAGATCCAGTAAGAGGCGTGGGGAAATGATGCGCTTCATTGAATAGACTAGGGTTAACAAACAACGAAGTGAGTAAAATAATTCAATATAGCATAATATTTACAATATATGTACACGTATAAAAATAAGAAGAATAAGAAATGAAGAGAAATTATTACACTGAACTTGGCTGCTAATTAACAATCTATGTTCAGGTTTTCACATCCTTTTTTTAGTTGAATACGACGCGTATGAGGGGTGTACTTTTATGTGTAATCACCACAACGTGTGCTTGGTTGGGTGGATGGTATTGAGGTAAGGTTTCAGGTGTCAAGTGTGATAAGTCGAAACACGTGAATATTCTATAAATTCTTCTCGAGGGCAAGCAAATTCTCGAAATATTTCCTCGACAATAACTATTTTATTCTATTTATTATATTCCGTTTATTAATTTCTGCAGGGACATTTCTAAGAATTGCCCTCCTCCTTGATCACCATAGGCCAGTCTTAGGCAGTCCATAGAGTCCTATTTCTAAGAAAACAAAAGAGAAATCGAAACGACTATTAGTTACGATAAAAGCTGAAGAGAAATTAATTATATAAAAATAATTATTAAAATTAAAAATTTTTAAGAGTTTTAAAATTAAGTTCAGATTTTTTGAAAAACCGAATTTGTATCCATTATATAGTAGTATTTTTTCGGAAATAATATTAGACAAAAAGAATT
The DNA here is from genome assembly GCA_963966595.1 of Physocephala rufipes. Lineage (NCBI taxonomy): Eukaryota > Metazoa > Arthropoda > Insecta > Diptera > Conopidae > Physocephala > Physocephala rufipes. Next base: position 15,663,592 of record OZ016501.1, read on the forward strand.
TTAAAGTACTTTTAATACTTTAGAGTTTCTATGAATTGTGTGGAATTTCTTCTGCAACCTTATAAATTTTGTTAAGCTTTTTCGTTGATGTTGTTTATTTTTAATTTATTTACTTTTAAACAATGACAGATAGGCAAAATTCCTAACGACAAAATCTCGATGAGGAAACGATAGGATTCCGAACCGAAAAATCGTCAACTACAAAATCAATAAGCGATCAAATACCGAAGTGACTAAAACTCGAAGCAGAAAAATCTGGGATATAGTCGTTTTGTGAACTCAGCAGTATTTTTACGATGTAAAATTATTTTCCTCCTTAATGCGCTGATATATTTTCCAGAACTTGTTAAATTTCTCCAGAATGATTGGTTTTGATTTCCTAAATCTTTTACAACGCAATTATAAAAAGTTATAAATATAATTATTTTTAAAAATTAATAATTAAGTTGTATGTTTCAATTTTCACACTTTTTACTATAAGTGTTCTAAATGTTTGCGAATTTTCTTTAGAATTTAATCCCAAAATAAAATATTTATAAATTTAAGACTATTAGACTATTATTATGGACTTAATTTATGGGGCCTCATTTTCCTTCTACCGGTCCTTTGCGCATTTATTATTTCACTCTCCCTCTATATCTTTCTCTCTTTCTCGCTCTATGTGTGTTTCTTGTAAGTAAAACACGAATATTTAAAATAACATCAAATGGTACGTGTTTCTGCATTTGTTTTATTATATAAACTTTTTAGACTAAAAATTCATTTGTTGCAATGTTTGGGCAAGGGAGGGTGCCGCAAGGTGAGAACGAGCACATTCATAATTTGAAAGCAATTCCGTCTGGAGAACATTTGAAATTTAAAAGTTATTCCTGCTGCAATTGCTGATACAATTAATTAATTTCGAAATAAAACAAGAAGAGGCGTCAACTTCCGTCTGGTCGGAGCTTATGCGCCCTACACACGTAATATAAATTTTCATTTTAGTTATAATAACCATCATGCTATCTAAGCGCATTTTTGAGAGTTGACATTTTATAAGATCGTGAGTTTAAAAATATAATTTAGCTACAATTGATTCCTATAAGCTGAGAAGCTGAACACCGATAATTTTTTTTTTGCTTTTATGTTCGATAACCTTTATCGAGCCAATCCGAGCCAATTACGACAATTACGACACTGAAAGGCCTATGCGGACGGAGAATATAGGTAAAAGATTACTTGAGAAGAGACTTGGTCATTCTTGTAATTATTATTTTGGCTGCCACTTGTAGGATTAGCCCCATATTCGAAAGCGTACTTTCACCTTAGAGGTTGAACTTGAAAGTGAAAGCTTAGCTTTAAATTCATCCTGTTCTAAAAAGTAAAGCAAGTATGATTAGCTCCGAGAAGTGCACGTGGCACTACTTAGGCTTCATCTGTTTCCAATACCAAACATCCTACGCAGCATTTGTTGTCCTTTAATCGCCATTTCTACGGATATATGGACGAATCAAGGGCTGAGTCTGAGTAGAAATATATATATATATATATATATATATATATATATATATATATATATATATATATATATATATATATATATATATATATATATATATATATATATATATATATATATATATATATATATATATATATATATATATATATATATATATATATATATATATATATATATATATATATATATATATATATATATATATATATATATATATATATATATATATATATATATATATATATATATATATATATATATATATATATATATATATATATATATATATATATATATATATATATATATATATATATATATATATATATATATATATATATATATATATATATATATATATATATATATATATATATATATATATATATATATATATATATATATATATATATATATATATATATATATATATATATATATATATATATATATATATATATATATATATATATATATATATATATATATATATATATATATATATATATATATATATATATATATATATATATATATATATATATATATATATATATATATATATATATATATATATATATATATATATATATATATATATATATATATATATATATATATATATACACCCAACTCTTTTTTTACACGGTAGATGCGTTCCTCAGAAAAGCGTGCTAAAAAAAATCGTGTAAAAAAATACACGCGACATATGGTAAATTTGGGGATATGTTCCACAAATTTAAAAAATCGTGTAAGACGAAAAAACTAAACTATTTTTCTATGAAAAACGTGCAAAAGAAATAAAAATTAAATTCATATTACATATGTATTTATAAAACAAAAATAATTAAGTTTTATTCAAAAAAAATTAAATTAGTGTACATTGAAAATTCAATGTTTAGTACAAAACATATAAAACTTCAAATTGAAATTAAGAATAGAAATCAATTTTGCAACTATTTATCGCTGTCTTAGTCAGATATGTCTAGCACAACTAATACAACTAAAGAAACTTTAATTTGGACATTAACTTTCAAAACCTTACTAAAATTATTTACATATAACGTCCTGCGAATAGAATGCTTTAACACAATACTGAATAACGAAATGCTGCGTTCAAGTTGAAGTACAACGAGCTAAAGAAAAAAGCGATAATAAAATTTGGGTATTCCCCGTAAAGTAAACAAGCCATGAAGTAGAAAGCCTCGTCCGCTTTCGCCTTTACCCAAGTTCATCCTCTCACAGTCGAACTTAAACTTAGAATTAGAAGTTGAAAATGAAAAAAGGGACTCTGTTTCTTATATATACCGGTTACGGTATTCCCCCTATTGTGTTTTGTTGCTGTATAGATAGGTTTCTGTAAAACACTGCCAAAATTAGAATAAAAAAATTTTTAGAGATTCGTGCTAGGACAAAAAATTCGTGTAAAAAAGTATATTTATTCTTATTGGCGAACCGCGTTATTTTAAAATCGTGTAAAAAAATACCGTGTAAAAAAAGAATTGGGTGTATATATATATATATATATATATATATATATATATATATATATATATATATATATATATATATATATATATATATATATATATATATATATATATATATATATATATATATATATATATATATATATATATATATATATATATATATATATATATATATATATATATATATATATATATATATATATATATATATATATATATATATATATATATATATATATATATATATATATATATATATATATATATATATATATATATATATATATATATATATATATATATATATATATATATATATATATATATATATATATATATATATATATATATATATATATATATATATATATATATATATATGTATATATATATATATATATATATATATATATATATATATATATATATATATATATATATATATATATATATATATATATATATATATATACATATATATATATATATATATATATATATATATATATATATATATATATATATATATATATATATATATATATATATATATATATATATATATATATATATATATATATATATATATATATATATATATATATATATATATATATATATATATATATATATATATATATATATATATATATATATATATATATATATATATATATATATATATATATATATATATATATATATATATACACCCAACTCTTTTTTTACACGGTAGATGCGTTCCTTAGAAAAGCGTGCTAAAAAAAATCGTGTAAAAAAATACACGCGACATATGGTAAATTTGGGGATATGTTCCACAAATTTAAAAAATCGTGTAAGACGAAAAAACTAAACTATTTTTCTATGAAAAACGTGCAAAACAAATAAAAATGAAATTCATATTACATATGTATTTATAAAACAAAAATAATTAAGTTTTATTCCAAAAAAAATAAAATTAGTGTACATTGAAAATTCAATGTTTAGTACAAAACATATAAAACTTCAAATTGAAATTAAGAATAGAAATCAATTTTGCAACTATTTATCGCTGCCTTATTCAGATATGTCTAGCACAACTAATACAACTAAAGAAACTTTAATTTGGACATTAACTTTCAAAACCTTACTAAAATTATTTACATATCACGTCCTGCGAATAGAACGCTTTAACACAATACTGAATAACGAAATGCTGCGTTCAAGTTGGAGTACAACGAGCTAAAGAAAAAAGCGATAATAAAATTTGGGTATTCCCCGTAAAGTAAACAAGCCATGAAGTAGAAAGCCTCGTCTGCTTTCGCCTTTACCAAAGTTCATCCTCTCACAGTCGAACTTAAACTTAGAATTGGAAGTTGAAAATGTAAAAAGGGACTTTGTTTCTTATATATACCGGTTACGGTATTCCCCCTATTGTGTTTTGTTGCTGTATAGATAGGTTTCTGTAAAACACTGCCAAAATTAGAATAAAAAAATTTTTAGAGATTCGTGCTAGGACAAAAAATTCGTGTAAAAAAGTATATTTATTCTTATTGGCGAACCGCGTTATTTTAAAATCGTGTAAAAAAATACCGTGTAAAAAAAGAATTGGGTGTATATATATATATATATATATATATATATATATATATATATATATATATATATATATATATATATATATATATATATATATATATATATATATATATATATATATATATATATATATATATATATATATATATATATATATATATATATATATATATATATATATATATATATATATATATATATATATATATATATATATATATATATATATATATATATATATATATATATATATATATATATATATATATATATATATATATATATATATATATATATATATATATATATATATATATATATATATATATATATATATATATATATATATATATATATATATATATATATATATATATATATATATATATATATATATGTATATATATATATATATATATATATATATATATATATATATATATATATATATATATATATATATATATATATATATATATATATATACTATATATATATATATATATATATATATATATATATATATATATATATATATATATATATATATATATATATATATATATATATATATATATATATATATATATATATATATATATATATATATATATATATATATATATATATATATATATATATATATATACCCAACTCTTTTTTTACACGGTAGATGCGTTCCTTAGAAAAGCGTGCTAAAAAAAATCGTGTAAAAAAATACACGCGACATATGGTAAATTTGGGGATATGTTCCACAAATTTAAAAAATCGTGTAAGACGAAAAAACTAAACTATTTTTCTATGAAAAACGTGCAAAACAAATAAAAATGAAATTCATATTACATATGTATTTATAAAACAAAAATAATTAAGTTTTATTCCAAAAAAAATAAAATTAGTGTACATTGAAAATTCAATGTTTAGTACAAAACATATAAAACTTCAAATTGAAATTAAGAATAGAAATCAATTTTGCAACTATTTATCGCTGCCTTATTCAGATATGTCTAGCACAACTAATACAACTAAAGAAACTTTAATTTGGACATTAACTTTCAAAACCTTACTAAAATTATTTACATATCACGTCCTGCGAATAGAACGCTTTAACACAATACTGAATAACGAAATGCTGCGTTCAAGTTGGAGTACAACGAGCTAAAGAAAAAAGCGATAATAAAATTTGGGTATTCCCCGTAAAGTAAACAAGCCATGAAGTAGAAAGCCTCGTCTGCTTTCGCCTTTACCAAAGTTCATCCTCTCACAGTCGAACTTAAACTTAGAATTGGAAGTTGAAAATGTAAAAAGGGACTTTGTTTCTTATATATACCGGTTACGGTGTTCCCCCTATTGTATTTTGTTGCTGTATAGATAGGTTTCTGTAAAACACTGCCAAAATTAGAATAAAAAAATTTTTAGAGATTCGTGCTAGGACAAAAAATTCGCGTAAAAAAGTATATTTATTCTTATTGGTGAACCGCGTTATTTTAAAATCGTGTAAAAAAATACCGTGTAAAAAAAGAATTGGGTGTATATATATATATATATATATATATATATATATATATATATATATATATATATATATATATATATATATATATATATATATATATATATATATATATATATATATATATATATATATATATATATATATATATATATATATATATATATATATATATATATATATATATATATATATATATATATATATATATATATATATATATATATATATATATATATATATATATATATATATATATATATATATATATATATATATATACATATATATATATATATATATATATATATATATATATATGTATATATATATATATATATATATATATATATATATATATATATATATATATATATATATATATATATATATATATATATATATATATATATATATATATATATATATATATATATATATATATATATATATATATATATATATATATATATATATATATATATATATATATATATATATATATATATATATATATATATATATATATATATATATATATATATATATATATATATATATATATATATATATATATATATATATATATATATATATATATATATATATATATATATATATATATATATATATATATATATATATATATATATATATATATATATATATATATATATATATATATATATATATATATATATATATATATATATATATATATATATATATATATATATATATATATATATATATATATATATATATATATATATATATATATATATATATATATATATATATATATATATATATATATATTCTCGCATTTATATCATATTTTCACTAATACGTTATAAGTTGAAGCACAAAGTGAATATACTCTTAACCCCTCGGATGTTGAGAATAATTAAATCAGGAAAGTAATAGCACGAAGGGGAGATGGCATAAAAAGAAGCAGGTGAAGGAAAATTTATTTGAAGGTATGCGAATAATTGATTAGAGCGATGTTTGTGCATTTTAAATGATAATGTAATGATCAGGTGAATAGAAGTAACGTTTATTAGGCTCCAGTAGCGTGTTTGATAGTTGTCATAAAATTTCTGTGTCAAGAAATTTCTGAAAATTATGATATTTACTAATAATCTTTTTTCGATTTCCTGAAAAAAGAAAATTAAATTGAGTTTATGGGAATTTTCATTATAATTCCTTTTCATCATATACATCTATATCTCCTAAATCCTTTAAGTCTGTTAATCCCATTAATTTTATTTTGTTCATATTTTTTTAAATAAATTACTCGGTTTTCAAAAATTGTTTAATTTGTAAAAATTTAAAATTTATCTCGTGCATATAAAAAACAATTGTAACTGTATTTTTGCAGTCACACGCTGATAATGTTATCCAGAAAAAAGTGTGTAACTTTCCACGGGAAAGGGATAAAGGCAGAATATTCGCTTATAGTCACAGAATAATACCAAAAGCACAACAAATAACTGAGTAGTAACTGCCACATTACAAAAAAAAAAAAAAAACAATAACAACAACAAATAAAACAATAACAAAAATGCGACTCTTCCAAAAATTTTATTTTATTTGTCGAGTGCAGTCCATAAATTTCCGTGTGCTCAATATTGTTTCAGATCATAAATCATTTAATGCATTTGCATCGTTCACGTCCGTCCATGCCAGTGAACGAGTGGGTGTGTGCACGTATGTGTGTGCAACGTGTGTGCCTGTAGATACTCACAACCATTTATATAGAATTGGATTTGCTTGATTCACCTCCTGCATCCCAACCTTGGGAACGTCATTCATTGCGACGGCAGAGGTGATCGGATTGGACATTCGTTTGGACGTAATATACATACTTTCTACCCACGTCAAGTTCCGAGCCATTTGGAATAAATGTCACCAGGCGCACCAAGGAAACCGGGATGAGGAAACGAAAAAGGTTATGCGGCTGCATAAGCTTTAGTTAATGCGAGGAATCTGCTCGATCGGCGAGCGAGCGACAACGGTAATGAAAATTGCATTCAAAGAATTCCAACGCATTGCAACGCATTTCATGGAAACGTTTCACGTTGTGTTGTGTTTCCTTTCATGGAAACACATTGCGCGTTGGACTCCATTCATCCGTTTGCTTATTTTACGTAAAGGTATTGGCAGAGTTCGCCTCAGTTTGGTTCAGTTCAGGGTTTAATGCAGTTCCATCCGGGAGGGCTTCAAACTTTTCTGTTCGCAGGTCAGGCCTTGACTTTGTTGGTTTGTGTGTGTGTGTGTTTGTGGCACGTAAATCTTATAACAAACATGGGAAAAATCTGTCCCACCACACAAACCCCATTCCCACACAGAGACATACAAAGCAGCAGCAAATTTTTGTAAGGGTGAAGGTTTAAATTACTTTTTATAGTAATATTTTGGTTAAGTTTGGTTGGATCCGTGGATTTATTTCCCAAATATGCCACTGAGACAGGCCCATGTGCTTGGTAGTTTTTTAGAATTCTTTCCTCATTTTGTAGCAATTCAAGCCATTGATTTAGTGATGGCTGGCTAAGCTCAGTCATTCGACTGACACTCCGTCAAATGCAATCACTATTTATTGACTAACCAACGAGATATATTCCAACAATACTTTTCAGTCTATTTCTTTTTTGTCAACATTTTGGAAAGTCGAAACGAATTCTTTGCGTCTGAAAAATCTTTAACAAACTATTACATTAGTAAATTACAAACGTAGAGGTAGAGGGACGGATGACACTGTGTCGCTGTTTTCGTATATTCTTCCTCCTACTTCCATAACAAACGACTTACGGTATTCCTTGAAACGTGCATAAAACGATGAATGATACTGCGATTTATCAACAGTTTATTTGCAATTATTTCTTTCTTTTACTGACTAGGTGGCATGCGCTGCGCTTTGTAATTATTTTTTTAAGTCTTTCCATAAGTCGTAAGATTTCTGCTAAATAGTTAGGTTTTCCTGTATTTTAAAATTCGTGCATTTGCAATGCACTTTGCAACGCCCTTTGCGCGAATTGAGAAACAATATAAAATACATTTAAGTGCAATATTCCGAAATTTTATTTAAATAAATAATTTTTAATTCCGACTTATGATTTTGCGGCGTTGGGAGCGTTTCAAGAGTGTTTTTTATAACACAATTTGTGTGACTTTTGGTTGTTACCCCTCTTAATTTTTTTTCTTTGTCTTTATTCAAGTCTTAATCATACAACTATGAAGCCAATATATTTTTAAACCATTTACATAATCCTGCCGTTTGTAAAGCATTACAGGAGATCATGTAGGTGTAGAAAAGTATGCATATACTGCTTAGAATCACTTTCTGAGTCAATTTGGCCATGTCGGATCATGTCCATCTGTCTGTCTCTCAGTCAGTCTGTCTGTCTGTTTGACCCTCTGTCTGTGTGTCTACATGATAGTCTGTGTTTCTGTCTGTCTGTCTGCAAAATTGACCTTGTAACATCCCTAAATTTTTATGAAATAATATTATGAATCTAGAAGTTTATCGCCGAGATGGCAGAGGATATTATGAATCCATACAAATTGGCGTGACAAGTCCATTGTCATTTTGTATATATGTTGAAGAACAAGTTCCTCTTTCAAATATTTACTACACTTTTCATTGTTCTCTGTTATATACGTTATATGTTGTTGTATTTTAGCTGACATTTTGTGCTTTCTTGACCTTAAGCTCTACATTCATTTTAAGGAATTTGTGTTATTTTCCTGCCATTTCGTCTTATGCAGAATTGCAAAATATTTACCAAGAATTTATTGTTTCAAGAAATCAGCGAATTATTGTTATAACAATTTATGAAAGGGAGAAAGACGATTAATTTCTCGATATTATTATTATTTACATTTAAACAGAGTTTATCAATTATTATTCATATACTTAAACAAAAATTTACACATACGCACACACCCATATTCCCATTTTCAACTTTTTCTCTCACACGTTCAAGCTCGGACACATTGGATATATCTGTAATGGCTCGTACCCGATACCATCACAAAGTGAACGAACGTATGAGGTTGTCCGTTTGCTGGCGTCCGCTATGAAAGTTGTTACGGTTCTACCAACCGAGTTGGTCAAAGTGGTGTTGCCACACATTTTCGCAATCCATCTCTAATGAAAAGATTCTACGGATGCGATACTGTCGATGGAGTAATTAAATTGCAATTTTTATGAGGCATTCCGGACAGCAGCCTGCCGTATCTAAGATCGAATAAATTACCATCGCCATTCCTGATGCCTACCACCCAGTAAAGTTCAACAAAAACGTGCAGTGTACTTATCGTTCGTTCGTTCATTCGTTCGTTAGGTTTTCGTATGTTTGCATAAAAGCCTGGACACGAGCATGAGCTTTTCGAGGATCGAATCGAAATCTGGATCCGAATTTCAACATAAATGTCTACAGGAGAAAAGTGAAGGGAGCTGAGCCGAGTTTAGTTCAGTTTTATTTAGTGTGAGAGCGCATCCACCCCCAGTATTCACCTGGTGTGTATTTTTCATGGGCGCCATCTATTTCTGGTCGCGTTTCCGAGATACGATAGGCGAGACCCAGCAGAGATGTTTCGTAGGTGGTATGGGAGAGCGGGAATTAATGATCATCCAACGATAGCTTTTTTGTCTGGCTGACTCTTTTAAAGAGTCAAAAAAGTTGTTTGAAAATAATTTAAGTTTGCAAAACGTATTTTACGCATTGCCTTGGATTTTGTTCTTTCTTTTTTGGACAGATTGTGTCAGTTTGATTGATGATTTACAATGATGTCAGCTGCCGCCTATGACGATGATGCCGATAATGCCGATGATGCTGATGGTACGAAAAAAAGTTTTAAAAAGAGAACCGAAAATTTTTACACGAAAATCGAATCGATGAAAATGTTGATCTTAATCAACCAATATTTAATCTTGAATACTACTATAGTTTTTTAGTTTTTGAATTAAACAATTTAATTACTGCATTATCTTTCTGCTGTTGCTTTTATTATTTCTCTAACTAAGTGTTTTCCTACCTCTCTCTATCTCTTTTTCTACATCTCACTCTTTCTCTTCGCAAAGTCTGCTGCAAGAAAGTATTTGGCTAATTCAGACAACCGCAAATCTCGCAAATATTAACATCGCCCTTTTCCTTCATAACTTCTCCCTTCAATTTCATTCGTAGCCGTAGTTTCGTTTGTTATGCGATTTACGACTTCGAGTCGAGCTCGTAAAATTTAAGCGGAGTATATTATTGCAAGAGGATCTTGTTTTTATTATATTATCATCATTGATTTTTGTTTAGCACAATTTCGACGTAGATGATGACTATTTATGATGATAAAATCGCTTCAAAAAATTAACTGACGAAACAATTTATAACAATTTCACGATGTGAGTAATAAAATCAATATAACCATAAATTATTGCTATTATTTTACAATTTTTGTGTTGACGATAACGATAATCATGACAAATATTATTATGATAAATAAAATGAATCGAGATTATTCATAACGTAATTGATAATAATGGTCAAATTTTTTTAGGTAAATTTTTCTATCAAAATAAAATCTTGCAACCGTAGAAGATTGAATATGTTTCAGAAGAAGCGACAAAATTGCCTTAAAGTAAACGGTTTTTAATTAAATGGGTCACTAATGAATTATTGACGAAAGTTTATAAAAATCTCATGACCATATTTTTTTTATTGTGATTTTGAGAAGTGGGGCTGACATTAATGATCATAAAATCGAGCCATATTTTATCAAAAATTTATTAGAGGAATAAGTGAGCGAGAGGATCGCTTCTCCCAAAATTAGCAGCTCATAAATTTAACACATTTAGGTTTCATGCATACTCTACAATAAATAGTTACAATATAAATTAGTAGAACACACAGTGATGTGTGAGTTTCCAGAATTTGCATTGCACTGCGTGAGGTCAGTTGCATTCTTTTTCTTTTAATTTGTAAATTTTTTATTGCCTGCATTTTTTTGCTTTTGTATTTTTTAAACCTTATGCTAATTCCCGCTTTCAAGACTGGTAGTGCATGCCTATTTGTTCCACTGTCGGAATGACTTTGCATAATCATAAATAATATTCGGAAACGTATAACAAAAGATATTTTCAAACTTTGGCAAAATGTTTTCATTTCGTATCGTTTTGTTTGGAAATTGTTCCCATCCTTTTTTTTGGACATACTTTTCTACATCAGTTTTATGTTTCTTGTACGGAGTGAAGTGGAGTACTTTTTTGTAATCAGGTCCTTTTTATCGTGTTTTCGTTAAGAGTATGCAAATCAAGCCCTGGACATAAATCGTGCAGCGGGACATATCGTTCGTACGTCGTTCAGTCTATCCAGTCGATTGTAGTTTTTCGCTTTAATTTTATTTTGCTTTTTGCGACATATCTGGAGTCACTAAATTATCCATGCTGAGCGAATGTGTCCTTTTTTGAAAGTGGTCCGTCATCTTTCCATTCAGATCCTGCTGATCTAATTGTTTCATTTGTTGTCCTCGTGGAGTCGCAATGCGTTGATAATAAAAATTTATGAAATATATCGTTTTATTTGGAAGTCCTTCCTATTTGCGTCTTATTCTTCTTATTTTCTATCTTCTTCTCCATCTATTGCATTCGATTGGCGACTAACGATTATGGTTGGCTTTTGATAGGTTTCGTTATATGCGACTTCTAGCTAAAGAATTATAATTTTCTTATTAATATCTTTTTTGTATTTAAGAAAAAATATCGTTAGCACTTCAAGGATTCTTCGACGTTTTTGTTATATTTTTAAAAGTAATTTTTATTTGCAGCCAATTTTTTATGAATAAATTTTTACTGAAAAATACACTGTTTTTTTCTTAAAGGAAAATATTTTTCCGGGCAATTTTTCAGGGGAATTTTCATTTCATTTTCGAGAGTAATTCAATTTCGAACAAATGGCAAAATTGGTAAGTGACAAAAGTTACACAAATGGCAAAAATATTTTGTCTTTTACAGATTCTAACGACATATTCTAAAGAATGAATGACGCTTGATTAACAAATTTGTTGTTATTAATGTCGTTTTTGTTGTTGTTATTCAACAATTCAAAGGTAAATGCAGTTGCTCCGAGGAAACCATAAACTCCTACAAAATTTGCATGAAAACCATAATAAAAGGATTTACGGTTTTAACCACAAAAATAGAAAAAGAAGGAAAGGTATGAAATGCGAAATGAATGAAAGAAGAAAAAGAAGCTACCTATCGAGAAAGGCGTATTTCGGAAGGTGTGCCTAGGATAATTGTGAGTATTATTAGATTTTCATCTTTATTAAAGCCAAAGGTTCTTTGCAAACAATTTTTGGGAGAATCAAAAGAATTTTATTAGTTTTGTCATCACAAGAAAGAGTAAACTTTGGGAGGGTAGTATGAATCTTGAGTTAAATTTGAAATTTGCGTTCACATTCAGACACAAACATAAAAACACAAACACAAATCAGAAACTAATTCAAATTTCAAATCGAGAAATATGGATATTACGAAGAGCCCTGTCATGTTAGCCAATTTCCTAGTCGCAATAAAATAGAAAGAAGAACAAGAATAAATTAAGAAAAGAAGCAGAATAACTTATGCCTGCTTTAATTTTTGTAATCTCTTTCCCTTTCCAGCAAACGAGGTTTGTATTTAAGTCAGTGTGTGTGTTGGTGAGTTTGTCTGTGTATGTGTACTTTCATTGTAATAAACTAACACAACTTTAAACTTATTGCGAACCATAAGACTGTAATCATAATTACGTCTCGGCGGGTGAGCCGCGTGCAAAACCATCGAAGTTATTTCTTTGTTGTGAGTCGGAGTTTCTGATTTTAACTGGTCCACAACGTTGGCTTCAAAGCTGCTCCATCCTTGAAAGGCATAAATAGGAAAAGGAGATGTAGCAATTTCTACAAACTCTGTTGGATCTCTCACTGCGCTGTCGCCATCGCCACCGTCATGACTTCAATTACGATTACAACAAATTATTTTATTACTTTCCTGCTGATCACTGAAGTAGCAGCAGCAACAACTGCGGCGGTTGCCGAGTCAAAAAGTTATTGAGGATGGATAAAAAGACGAGGAGTTGCAGGCGGAGGCGGAATAAAAAGCGTTAATAAGATTAAAGTAAGACATTCTACAAGTGGTTGCTGCCTGGTTGCCGCTGAGTTTGGTGAGCCTCTCTCTTCCTTTTTTTAAAAAGGATCAAACTGCGAAACTGGAAATGGATGGTTAAGCGTGCCATCGCGTCATAGCGACGGTAAAATGATAACGTCGCTGACAAAGTTATGCGTTGTTTTTGTTGTTATTGTTTATGTTCTTTGTTGCTAGTTGTTCTATTTTCTGTCTGTCTGTTTTTCGCCCAGTTCCCACCCGTACTCTCTCTCTCTCTATCTTTATTTTCTTTGTGGTTTCTAGAACAAAAGCCTCAATTTTAATGAATTTTATGAACTCCGCAATAATTGTTCGAGTGTAATAATTTCCAAACATAATTTGCTTTTTGTCGTTTTCGTTTTCATTGTGATTTTCAATGATTGTTTTAGTGGTTATTGTTAGTTTTATTTGCTTGTTTTATTTGCCAATTTATTATTTTACATTATTGCGTATATTTATAATATTTAAAATATTTGTTTGTCGGATGGTCTTCTTCTGAAAATAAGTAAAACTCTTTATACAATTTCATTTAAAATGAATCTTTTCGACGATAATAATCGAAAAAGCGACGATAATAATTGAATACACATATAAAATGTTCTTAAAATATTACTCAAATTAATTTAATATCAGGATATTTTGTCGAAAATATTATTATAATATTATTAAACATTTTTTGGTTACAGAAAATTCTTGTATATAATGAAAGGTGTATAACATATTAAATATAAAGTTCAATAGAATTTAAAATATATGATAATCTACTTCAAATATTGGGTTTTAAGTACACAATAATATTTTAAATTATAAAATAATTATAAGAAATTTTAGAATCCAATATTTTGCATTATTTTATATTATTCAAATATTATTTCGAAAAAAGATTTATAATTCATTTCATAACTCTAAAAGGCTGTGCAATTTTTAGGTCATAATAATGTTCAATGATTTGTTAAGTGAAAAGTTGTTTGATCATGAAACGCAACTTATTCTATTATTGTTTTATATTTGTAAAATACAAAATACAATCATATCATATTCTATATTATATAAAGTAAATTATTTTTTTGTAATAGCTTATAATAACTATAGTATGTAAAATTACCGGGAAACGAATAAAATGAAGGAAGAGCTTCTCGAAAATAAAATAGTTTATGAAAATGTTTGATGCTTCAATACACTAAACTTTTAAAATAATCGGAAAAGTAAATTAATATAGAGCAGGCCAAACCTTAAATGTTTAGAGCGTTATTATGATTTCAAAATATTTTAATAATATAGTTTTCAAATTAAACTCAAGATTTTGTGGGATCAAATTTAATTTTTTACAAGTTCTTAAGCTCTCTGAATGGATAATAAAATATAAAACGTACGGAGAAATTTAGAAACGTATACGCTTTCTAAAAAATTGGAGAATATACATCTTCCCCGTTTTTCAAAATTATGTCTAGTTCCTCGAAATTTTCGCTCGGCCACTTTTCGTTAACTTATGTTGGTCCCATTATTAGAGAAGAAACATATGCCGAATTTCAATTGCTTTTTGGATCAATTTAGGAAAAGGGTGAATAATCGAGTATTGATTTATTGCCATGAAGAAGAAACAGAATGTCCTTTCGCATATGGCTTTGCTGCGTATGAGCTACTACTATAACAACAAACTTTCACGGAATTTGTGTTGAGAACACAAACATTGAGAAATCAATTCGTCTTTGTTTTTAGTTAACATATTTTTTGAGAACTTACCACGTTTATGACGGCGTCAGTGCAATCGATAAAAAACAATTCAACGTTCAGTAACGAGTGGAGATCAATTGCTTTATTGTGTCGCATATTTTTGCAAAAAAGACGGCTACATTTAATAAAATTGAATTAATCTGGAGTAGTGAAAAACTAAATGCTTCAAAAGTTCAGCCACTGGAAAGCAGAATTGCAAACACTTTCATTGGATTCAATGAAACTCTCTTTTCATTATCAAACCAAACCATTTTTAATGATAAAGGGCAGAATTTAGAAAATAGAAATTATTATTAGAAATTTATTAGAAAATTATTAGAATACTTATAAAAGGAAAAACAAAATTATGTTGAATAAAAGTGATGAGGAAGTTAGCGGTGAAGGGTGGAAGAGGATGCGTTCTGTATGAAGCATATTACTTCATACGTGTCTATATTCTTATGTTGGAGTTTTTGTCGAGAGTTGGAGTCGTCATTAACTACGTTTGCGTGACTATTGCTGTAAACAGTTCAGGAAGCTAAAATCTCGTATGCTGTCTCGGATTATCTCATTATAATGATTATTTTATCTTGAAACACGCCAAGTATCAAAAAAATAAATAAATAAAAAAAATAAAAAAATAAACAAAAAGCAAAAAAATCGAATAAGGAAAATCTAATTTTTGTAGTAGCTTTTATGGAGAAGTCATTATCATTATTATTTCGTTATTATCTCATATTTATTAACTGGATATTATGCATTTATTGAATTTTAATTAACTGACGACCACCCACGATTTAGACATTTTTTCAAAATGCCAGGCGTTTTTTTAATTGCTTTGAAAATGAAAATAATGTTTGAATGCTTGATGTACTTTTCAATTGAAATATGAAAATGTAAAATAATTAAAAAGCTGCAAATCGTTGGCGCGCGTTCAATTATTTACAAATTTAATGATGGAGGTGTGAGGAAAATGCATGCCAAAAATTATCATAAAATAAATCGGAAAGTTGAAAGGCTTGTATTTTGTTTTTGTATGATTCGTTTTTGAATTTTTATGACGGACATAACTAGATTCAAGATTTAGAATGCATAGACTGAGATATTTTTACAAACGTTTAATACGTTGCAATTTGTCGCGTGGGTGGGACTTTTATTGCGTTGTGCGCCACTTTGAGGGCCAGGAACACTTTGTGGGCTCATCACTCGTGCTATTTTATATTTTAGGAGCATTCTACTTCACCCTTAGCAGACGAACGATGGTGTTGGTGATGATTATGATAATGTTCTCAAATACATCATAGTGTGTAGTAAAAATATATGCATATGGTCAATATATGTATAAAGTTATGTTCGTTATGTCCTGTGTATTATCTGTTACACCTTAACCATTAACACCTTCATTATCGCACATTCTTATTCTGCTATTCACTCTCTGGAATCGTTCAGTCATTATTTCCTATACTTTATGTTGTAATTTTCCATCACTTATCCTACATCACCGGCTACGGAATCATCACACTTTTCCCGTGGTTTTCAAATCGCGCTTATGCATTCATAAATATTGATTATCGGGCAAATTCCCTGAAAGTCGTTTATCGTGCAAATGCAATATAAATTTTTCTTTGCAACGTACATTTACGATTCAAATTTCACTTTTCCGCACATTATAG